>WBNH01006360.1:0-63536 GCA_013401255.1 Urocolius indicus
GAACCTCCCTTGACCTTGCTGGCCACACTCTACTTGCTGCATAGCTTTGAGACAGTCAAGCCAACAAAGATTTTTTTTTTTTTTTTTGTGATGTGGAATATTTTTATGAAAAGCATGAAGGGAAGAATGTCTGAATTGAAGGGTTCCCTACCTGGAAAGGAATGTAAGCAAAGAAGCAGCCAGAATATTCCAATTTTGTTTGTTTGTATTAAAAAAAACTTTGCTATAAGTTTTTTGAGTAATACAAAAAATGCATTTTGACTGGAAGGCAGGTTGGATGGCAGTGGGCTTCCTACATCCCTGCTTTTGCCCTGTAGCAGATAAATTATTTGTCATTGGTTTGAACTTTAAGGTCTCTTCGAACCCAACTGTGACACTGTGATTACAGAATGTATATTGCAGATAAAACTTATTTCAATAAAAACAGCACTGCATAAGGGAATAATTAGCAACAGGAGGAGGTTGTGAAAGGATTGGCTATAGGTTGGTTAGTTATTATGAGTACATCTTTAACTCAATTGATTTTACTTGCTTTAAAAAAAGCTAATGTCCCAAAAATGCTAAATTTAAAGTCTTCCACCTAATCCCAGTGCCTAAGATGGCTGAGACCTAGAAGGCATTTCAGTCAGTAGTTTGATACTGTTTGACTAAAGACTTGCACTGATCTCTCTTTTCCCCCTTCACCTTTAGTCTGTTACAAAAATACCACTTCAAAGATGCTGCTTGGCAATAGCTAAATGAGGAGTGTATTTATACATATTTAAGGACATAAATAGCTTTTTCACTGATAGACCCAAATTATAGTGTTTACTATGTAGACAAGAGCCCCATAATTTAAAGCAGAAGAGCAAGGCAAATACAAGGAAGCCTTAGAAGGAAAACACTCTACTCTTCTTCTGTTGTTATAAATCATATTAATATATCAAATAACACTGAATCTTTGATCTCCTACTTTCAAATACCCTCCTCCTTTCTTTGATCCAGCCTCCCATTTTTCTTCTTGCCTAAACAAAGACCTTTTTAAGCCATTAACTTCTCTGACCTCTTTGCCTACTGTCCTCTGCTCTCCCCGCTGCCGACGAAAAAGACACGTAGCCTTGCAAGCCATCCTGGACAGTGATTTTAGCCAAAGGAGGACTCTGGTTGATGTGGGATTGTTGCCTTTTTATGTGATACTATCTTTTCGGTGACATGGTCTCTTTATGCTCTATATTTACTGTTCCTGTTTTACCACTTTGTGGTATCTGCTCTCTGTGCCTAATTCCTGTGTCCTTCCCCTGACTCCACAGACACTTTTCTTTGCAGCTTTTGAAAGAGTTATGGAGGGTGTACTTGTTACTTCCCACTGCTGTGAGCTTGTGGGTGAAAGATTAGCACATCTTGAGCTGGATGACTGTTGAACAGAAGCAATGTGCAGCCCAAGAGCAACGGTGAAACCCAATCGGTGTGATCCAGCTGGCTGACCTGTTTCTCAAGCTCTTCCTTTTCATGGTTATTTATTTGTTTGTTTCCTTTGTCCTCTCCCAAACCCACTCCCATCTCCTACTCAGGATATGCGGTGACAGCAGGTCATTTCTCTCAGCCGACTACCACGGACGTTGTAGGAGGAGCTCCCCAGGATGGAGGCATCGGAAAGGTGCGGCTTTTTGTCAAACAATGATGTTCCTGTGTGACTCTCAAGCCAAGAGATTTTTGCCTACAGGGTAGTTTTTGAGCACTGAGCAGAGGAGAGTTGAGGTAGTTTGATGAAGTAATCAATTTTTTCCATATCTGTCCCTGCTGGTGCCTCACATCCCTCACCCTTCTCTTTCCTCTCTCTCCCACCCAGTCCTTACCATAGTTATTTTAATGAGGCACGAGCAATACTTCTTTCATGATGCTTTTGCTTAGGATTTGTAACATATAGGTGTCATTTAAACCTCGCCTGACAGTGAAAAAACTTGAAAAAGAGAGTTTGTCTTCTGCTGTTTTCTTCATACATTTGAGTGTTTTAATATTTACTTCAGGTAGCATCTCTGGTAGCTTGAAAAGCCATTTACTAAGGGATTGGATGTCCCTCTTAAAACTTCATAATACATTGGTGTTTAGTGGATTAGAATCTGGGCTTCTGCCAGCTGTACTTAAAAATCTTGGTGATAGTCTCTTGAGAAGGAAAAAATAAAATGGTTTTCCTGTAGACATACTTATGTTTGATGTCCCAAAGATGTAAGCAAGTGAATGGCAAGAGGGAAATGGCTAGTGAGTTAGGTGAGGCTGCTGTTCCTGCGCCAAGTTGGCAAGCTGCTATCAGGGGAGCTAGTTGAGAATAAGCACTGTGCCCCTTACACACTTCTGAACCAAAAGTGGAGAAGTGAGAGCACGGAGAGAGAAGGAAGAGATGTAAAGGATCTGCTTTGTCCCTCTTTCCTCAAAATCCAATCCCTTTGAGACCTGCTGCCACCATGTGCTTGAGCAGAGATGTCCTTTCCATCTTCCTTTCCCTGGCTTTCCTGTTCTTTAGTGACACAAGTTGTAGCTGAGGCATAACAATAAGCCATGACAGATCTCCACTACTGGGAACATTATCCTTTGGTTTAGGCAGATTATTATTGGCAGTAACCATGTCTCAGGGACAGCAGAAGTGGTGAAAATAGAGTAAAAGTAGATGGTGAACTTGGTACGTATATACATAATCTTCTGTATTTAGGACATATGAGACATAGTAGCAGTGTAGTTATTACTGAGAGGATACGTGCATAGGAAAGACAGTTTCCTTATCCCAGATGCTATGTTATGCCTGCTGCAATGCACCTTCCCTCCAACCTGTTCTCTCTGTGAAAGACATTTAAATTCTGTACAAGGAAGGAGGAAAAAAAAAACCCAGCTGCCAACATGAGGTCCATGAGAAAGCAGCTGGCCCTGAGGTTTAAAGAATACAGCTCTAGTTGTAAAAATTCCCATTATTGTCCCTTGGCATGGGATTTGGGTAGCAGGAATGCATGGCAAAGGAGCTATAAGAGGCGCTGAGTACGGGACATTATGCTGAGCAGTCTTGTTCTACTTTTCACACTCTCTAATAAGCTAATCCTTTCCACTTCCCTGATAGAAAGTGATTAGCATTGTCACCCCCTTTTCACTGAAGGTAAAGCCAAGATACTTAACAAGACTGAGTCACTTCTCTGAAGAGACCAATAGTATCATGAGTTAAGACTGGATTTGGAGTCCTGACACCTGGCAACGTGCTCTGGCTGCTAAACATGCCACTGCCAAACCTAAGGAGTCCTTTATATCTCAAGCAATTGTCTGCAGTCAATCTGTGCTGTGTTCTTGGCTGAAAATGGCTTTGAACTCTCTCTCACCACCTATTAATAACTTGCCACATATTCAACTCTGTCAAGTACTTGACTCTGCCACGTGGCCTTGGAAGTAAGGGATTCTCTGTCCTGCAAACTCTGTGAGCACCTGCTAGGAGGGAGCCTGGTAAATGCTGGAGGAGTTTCAAAGGCTAACTGAGCCAGTCTTTCTGTCAAAGGGAGTCCCTTTCTACAAGCCATATATTTTAGGTCTTAAATTTTGGTACAAGATCTGTTATTGAACTCGTATCAATACTTTTATCCCTCAGAATTCCTGGTTAAACAGTTTTTCACGTGGAAAGGAATGAGTCGACCATGAATAGCTTTTTAACTGATAGATGTTTGAGACAGAAATAGTGCAAATGCCTTGGGTGGTCTGATTGGGCTTTCCACTCTGACCTTTGCTACAGCATCGTGAAGTTTGCAGTGCAGTACGTGCAGGCACTTGTCGTTGAGAAGGGAAGGCTGGATAAGGGAAGGGCAGCAGGGTAGTGCCTTTTCAACCTTTTGCTCCACTCATTTCCAGGCTATCTCCTGTTGCAACTTGAGAGTTGGAAAGTTCCTTTAGTTAGGTGCTTTTCAATACTCTCATTTGCATATATACACCAAAAAAGTAGAGGACAAGATACTATTGAAGCATTTCATGTGGGAAGAGGCATGTGACTCATCAGGAAAATGGGGAACTCTGTTTTGTCTTTTAGAAGAAGACTGAGAGTTAAAGTGGTCATGAAATTGGATCTTGGCAATATCCATGTCCATGATCATGATTTAAATATCACTTAGAAAGCACCAATGCTGTACCATTATGTTCTTTATAGTTAGTATTGGTTAAATCATTTTCTTTTTCCACTTTGCAGGTTTATATTTTCAGAACAGACAGACGATCGGGCTCTCTAATAAAGATTTTTCAGGCTTCAGGAAAAAAGGTGAGGTTTTATGTATATATGTTTTCTTTTAAGGGGTAGAGAAGGGGGAAATTATGGCAGAATCATTTTAGAGTATCATTTTTGTTCCATTGCTGCATGCCTTGTCAAGTAAATTCTGTTCCTTCTTATCCTCCCAGAAGACTTAAACCAGGGTTTAGGTGCAGACAAGCTGTATGTCCTTTCTGCTGCAGCAGTCGTGACTGCAGTGTCTGCTCAGTGCCCACATGAGTGAAATGAAAATTGTACTAGTGTTTCTCTTCAGCTTTACATAACCATAGTATAGTCTTCTGAGGCATGGGCTATGGGCTGCTGGGTGAGCCTAAACACAAGAGATTTCCTCTTAGATGTTACGGGGAGATGTGGTTAACCTGGAGCTCAGTTTAATACACGAAACCCCCATCTGTTTTTCTGTGTCCTGCTATGATGGGGTGGCATATTAGAGTTACGCTATTTTGTGGAGGAGCAGCTTCATTGCCTCAAGAAATGATGACTTCCCCCTTCCCACCGTGAACCAGCCCTGCATTTTACTCTTAGAACTAGTATCTTAGAGCTGATCCCTCCCTCACCGTGAAATGTAGCGAATGCCAGGGAGATCTAAAGTGTTTGTATCATCAAGTTGAAAATATTAGCATGTTTAGTTACTTTTTCCCAACAAAACACAGTTGCAGTCTTTACAAACATGCCTGGAATAGGGCAAAATGAAAAGAATGTGTAGGTGGATGGTGGGATTTGTATTTTAGGGCCTCTCCAAAATTTGCCTCTCTGCAGTAGCAGGATTGAAAGGAAAAGACCTCCCAGTTCACCCAGGGCATCTCCTGTGTTTGATTGTTTCCTGTTCATTTCTTTCCCTGTTGACTTTTAAACATCCCAAAGGACATGCTCCTGGAGAACTATTCCTTAGCCTGATAAACAGAGCTATCAGGAAGTTTCCATGTCTCAGCCAAAAACTTTCCCTTTTCAATTTAATTGTGTTATTCTTAAATGTAACTTACATCCTTCGAGTATGTCCAGGCTGACAGTCATCTCCTCTTTCCCCATTAGCTTCTGTCTTCTACAAAGCTTCTAAAATCCAAATGAAAATTTTCTTTTCAAGAGAAGCCTGTCCAAAAATCACCCTTTCTTGGTTTTTGTGATTGAAGACCAACCAGGTGTACTCAGCAACAAGCACTGCTTGGAAATGAGCTCTGACAAAATGCTGCGTCCTTCCCAGTGGTGTGAAAGTTCATTGCTCTGACATTCTTGTTAGGCAAACATTAAAAGCAGGCCAGTTTCTTCCTTCCCTTTTTTATTGCTGGAGGCTGAACTAGGAAATCAAATGCAGACAAGAAAAAAAGAAAATGCAGTGCCTTGTTAAAAATGTTAAGTGCACAAACTTCAGGTTCTCACAGCACCGTGAGCTCACCCACGCTGCAGACGTACCATGTTGCAGTCAAGTAAATAATAGCCTTTCCCTGGAAACTGCCTGAATACATAGTGAAATGCTTTTCATAACTTTCACTCCTTACCCATGAGAATTTTGTTTTAAAACTTTTGGTGGAGTAAAAAAAAAAACCCCAAAACAACAAAAAACAAATAAAAAAATCCACAAGGGAGCTCAAGCTACAAAATAACTGGAATCAAGTGATGTTTGAGGTCAGACCTTAAACCCACACAAACACAAAAATCTGAATGACAAACTGAAACCCTATCCTTAACTCACCCCACTATATATATTTAGCAGCTTTTCAATCTGATAGACTGTACAGATTAGAGCTGCTGCTGCCTATCTCTTAACATGCCCGAGAGCTCTGACTTGTGCAGCTAAACTTTGCAGGCGTGGAAGGCAGTGGGTCAGAGATCCACAATGAGGAATGTAAAAGCATGCAAAAAATAGGATTCATTCTTTTGAACCTAAATAATATTTTCTGTAACCTCAGTTTTGCTTGCTATGTAAACAGTCTCACAGTTTCAAATAAGAAGTGGTATCTTTCCAGTTTTCCCCCCCAAAAGTTGCTTTTAATTTTGAGACTATGGTTTGTAGTTGGTCTCGGAGAGTATACTTTGTGGGTACCTGAGCAAAAGTAGTTGAAATAAGGACGGGATATCATTCTTGCTTTTGGTTTCCTTTCTGTGTTGAAACATGTTTTGAAATATGTAATGTGGGTGTTGGTTGAGAGATTGTTAGCATTTAATGTTAACCCATATCAAAATTATGTAATGAAATCAATGTATTTCTCAAATTTAAGCAATTAAGTTTTAGCAAGTAATAGCAAGTAATAATTTTTTTCCTCTGAAAGTGGCTTAGGGTTTTTTTGTGTGTGTATCAGTTGAAAAGCTTTTATTGAAAGTCTTTTTTCCATATCAACTTACCTGCCTGTACATGTGAGGTGTCAAACCTCACAACCAGTACTGCTGTATGAAATTGACTGATATAAACAGAGCAGGGGAAGGTAGTCCACAATCAAGAGGTAATTTTAAATGCCTCTTTTCATGGATACCTTACCCCTTGCTTTTTTTTCCTTTTGTTTTGTTTTTTTTTCCTTTACTTTTTTACTTTGTGGTGTCCTCAGAAGACAGATCATCCCCGATTTCAAGTCTCTTTAGGAAGTCTGGCACTGGGCATGAATAATCACACCATCCAGGTCTTGGAAACTTATTTCAACCCTCCCTGGTTTTAATCCTTTCACAAGCAGAAGCCAGCTTCAGAAAGCTTTATAGGTGTCTCACTTAAACACATCTCAGGGTATAAATTTTATTCTGATGTTAAAACCTTCAAGCTGATGCATTGTTATGATAAAGTGTTTAATTCCTGCCAGAATTATCCCTTAAGCTTTCTCCGTAGGTGTGCTTGTGAGTGATAAAACAGCAAGTCATCATTTGAAATTAAAAAACCCAAGACAACACGCCTAAATGACTTCTTCCTGTGTGTGGGCAGATACTGAATGCTTTGTTGTGACTCGGCTTGGTTACAGATGGGCTCTTACTTTGGCTCCTCCTTATGTGCAGTTGATCTGAACTCTGACGGGTTGTCAGACCTGCTGGTCGGAGCACCTATGTTTTCTGAAATCAGAGATGAAGGTCAAGTCACAGTCTATATCAACAGAGGAAATGTGAGTATGTACAGGAGATGACTTGGTAAGGGATGATGGTGTGGGTCCGGGCAGGGTAACACTTCCAGCGCTGCGTGGTGAAACTTCTTGTCCCAAATAGTGGGGCTCTGGGTGTCTCTAGCAGAACATGAAGTCATAGAAACTCATTAAGTATCATGGTTTCCCAGACACCAGCCCATGCTTATTATAGAGCTGTGAATCTGTTGAGGAGGTCTGGGAAAGTTTCTGGGTTTATGATGAAACTTGGTGGTATTTGTGGCTTTACATGAACTTGATGCCAAACCCAAGAAGCCAGCAGCTTGAACGGAGTTTTCCTTTGTGTTTTGGGTGGTCACTGGGACCTATATATCAGAACAAAAATATCTGGGGATTTAAGAGTCCTTGTGAAGAGAAGCCAGAGATTGGATTCACTTTGTCTTTACGTTATGCCCTGTATATAGCCTTTAGTGGGAAGTTCTTATCAGTTGGCGCTCTTGGATTTCATGTGACCCAACGGTAGTCTCGTAAAAGTCTAAACTTTCTTGCATCATCAAAACAAGATCATTCTTATGTTGTATTTATAGGAAAAAAAAAAGGATTGTTAACCTATTATTAGATATTTAATATTTAGGTTCCAAACCTGCTGTCTCAAAGTAGAAGTTGTTAATGGACTGTATAAACTGGAACAAAAGAGGTTACAAAGAAATATGAGCAAGAATTTTTTCACTGTTCAGGTGATGGAGCACTGGAATATGTTGTCCAGATAGGTTGTTTGAGTCTCCTTCTCTGGGGACATTCAAAACCCACCTGGATGAGTTCCTGTGTGACCTACTCGAGGTGATCCTGCTCTGGCAGGGGGGGGGGTTGGACTGGATGATCTTTCATGGTCCCTTCCAACCCTTAAGATTCAATGATTCTGTGAAATCAAAGTGATTTGCTTCATCACTGTTTTGTGAGCCTTCGTGTATTGAGTTTGTTTATGCTAAACTTAACCTTGACCACAAGCCCTATAGTCAGCCCTTGGAAGACTTCAGAATTACTTTTGGTGTATCTTCTTTTTCTATTATCACTTCTTTGAATGAGTTTTACTTTTTCAATTTAATCCCCAGTCTGTTCCACTTCTTATATGCAGTGTTGCTGCTGAGTCCTCAGGGTAGGGTCCAGAATGCTGAGCAGATAATATCTAACATTTCCTGCTCACAGGGAGAGCATACACGAGTTCATTTTTATCTTTTAAAGAACAGACAAGAAGCAAGTAGGAGTTTCTCTTACTCTTGCAGCAGGGAATTAACTTGCAGGAGGAATGGCTCAGGATTGTGGGTTTTATTTTAAACTCTGTTTCATTCTGCAAGCACCATTGCTTAAGAGATTGTTGCAGTGGATCAGAAAAAAACTGCATTTTAAGACAGGCGTGCATAGTGAGGTTAGATTTAATATGCTTAGATTTTGCCCTTTTCTGTGAGGACTGCAAAGAAATGAGTCGCACTTACAAGCCTGCCTGTCTCCTCTCTGCTGTGGTTCAGTTTCATTATGTGGGATTTTCTTAAAGTCAGCAACTCCCTGCAGCCAAGAAAAAGATTTTATTACATGTTCCAGAGGGCAGTTTACTCTCATTCACAAAGGAAGCAAAAAAAAAAGAAACAACCCTTGAGGTGGATACAGAGTTGGATTGCGTAACTAAATTTTGTTTTCTTGTGGAAATGTTCTTTTTCCCTTGAGGGAGCATTGCAAAGAAACTAAAGCTTAGGTATCTGACCAGAAAGTGGGTGGGCAAGAAATACCAGATCCATATAAGGCTTCTCATGACACAGAAGTACAAAGCTCCTTTTTTTTTCCTCAACTTTCCTCTGTTTCTTTATTTCATTAATTCTCTTCCCTTATTCTTCATTTCAGAAAGCTTTTGGGGGACTTTGCTTTAATCCTTCTGTCCAATTCTTTAAAAGTTTTCAAATCCAATTGCCCAACTGTTCTTTGCTTTGGGGAAAATTCCCCTTAACTCACTGGAGTTTAGCTGAATAAACCTAGAATGAGGATTTCCCTCCTCTGCTGTAATCTGCCAGTAGAGCAAGCTCTGGGCTGTTGTGTTTTAGGCATCTGGAAACCTTCATAAGCTCACCAAGCCCCACGACTGCATTTAATTACGTCACTGAGTTATCGTTTAGTTAACTTAGCATTTCAGTTCTATCACTCATGCACTCCTCCCCCTACTTCCTCTTAAAACTGAAATACAGAAGCTTAAAAACCTAAATAAATTAGATTTCTAGTGCCTAGGTGATACATGTGCAGGGAGGGAGAGGGTCAGACTGCATCCTGCTCCAGCTGCTTCCCACAGCTGCCATGGGAATGGCTTGCCTTGTCCAAAGTTCACACCATTTCCCTGACCTTGTTTCCTTTTCTTTCCTGCTTGGTAGGGAGTGCTGGAAGAGCAGCTCGTCCTGGATGGTGACAGTGCCTACAACGCACACTTTGGGGAGAGCATGGCTGCCCTTGGTGACATCGATGACGATGGCTTCCCAGGTCAGTGTTATTTCCTCCTGGGCTCTTTCTCAGGCTGGTGGCACTGCCAGTCTCCTCATGTGGCACACAGCTTGCATCTTCATTAACATTGCTTTGCTTTCCTTGCTGGTTCATTGTCTTCTTCCCTGTATGGTTCATAAAAGGCTTTAGATACCCATGCCCTAACACAACAGAAACCTAAGTCTGACTTATTTCTCATTTCCTTAGGTCTTTAAGCCTTCCCAATTTTGTTGATATAATTGCATCTTTGAAGTGTAATTAAGTATCTTCTCACTCCTGATAGCACGTGTTCTATTAATAATTTCTTTCCTTTGCTTTATTCTACCTGCTCCTTTCAGAGGCTGCTCAGTGTGAGGCTCCATGCTGTGACAGCAATAAGTGAGAACCAAAGTGTTGATTCTGTCATTTTTCTGCCCTGATACCTGGCAGCGCAGATTAAGGACTTCCAAACAAAGGCTGACTTAGTGTGTATCTGGATTTATTTCTTCCAGACCACTAAAAGAACAGTGTTCCATTAAACTTAACCCAAGCTTATTGCAGGTTGCCTTTGCAATGGTGGGCATGTGCTCTCCTGCACTTGGACATGCATTTGTGTGTTTCTTGCTGCTGCTGTGGGTCAGTTGTGGAGAGACTGCAGAGTGAGTTGGGTCACTCTCTGGTTATGAAGCCACCAAGAAGAATTTAATTTCAGCAGCTATGTAGTCACTAGATTCAAGTATTGAAGGAGAATGGGAGAGGGGATCACTCCTTCTGCAGGAGTTTGCATTTAAATTGGATCAAATGTAATTTGAAGTACACCTCTAGCAGTCTTTTTTTTTTTTTTTTTTAATTCCTGCCTATCTCTTTAATATACCCAACCACATTTCGGAGTCTTGGATTTGCAAGACAAGCAAGTGTTTCTAATTAGGGAGAACATAGCCACATGCATGTACAAATTCATGTACAATTTTTAAAAGTTTATCTGAGCATGAGCTCTTCATGAAATCAAATAGGTTCTTTCCAGCCAGGTTCACATGAGCTGCTGATCATCTTTATCATGGGAAGCTGTTTTCCTGCGGATAGCTGGCTTCTAAAATTGGGGGGGAAAATTGGGATTAATAGAATGAGTGGGTGTCAGGAGGTTAGGGCATCCCTTTTTTCTGTTGTAGCTAGCAACAGGACAAGGGGTAATGGGATGAAGCTGGAACACAAATAGTTCCATTTAAACATAAGGAAAAACTATTTCCCTGTTGAGGTGAGGGAGCCCTGGCACAGGCTGCCCAGGGAGGGTGTGGAGGCTCCTTCCTCGGAGGTCTTCAAGACCCACCTGGACATGTTCCTATTGTGACCTGATCTGTGTGAACCTGCTTCTGCAGGGGTGTTGGACTGGAGGATCTCTAAAAGTCCCTTCTAACCCTGCCCTTCTATGATTCTATGATTCTGTGTTTCTAATCTGTACTTTTTTACAGATGTTGCCATTGGAGCACCTAAGGAGGATAACTACATAGGAGCAGTGTATATTTATCATGGGGATGCCAATGGCATTGTGCCTCAGTACTCAATGGTATGTGGTGCTATTGTTTTCAACACCTGTCTATAGTCACTTTCCCAGGGCCTGCAGAAAGAAGCTGTACTTAGGGGTCACTTTACAGGCAGCCTCATCATAGTTCTACGTTGTTTACTCAATCCTGGTCTGAAGATGGCTTTCCCCAAAGTTTGCTCATATCTATGCTGTGGGATAAAGCTATGTTAGGAGATATTTTTCGCTGTCTTTTGTTAGTTACCAGCTGTAGCTTCCTTATTGAAGCAAATGAAGTCTTGAAGTTTGAACATCAGTTTTTAGAGATAGTACTGCTGCAGAGAAGAAATGAAACCCCTGGAGAAATTGAGCATAGAAATTTTGGAGAGACCAGTGAAGAGCTGGGAGGTTGCACTTTCTTCCTGCAGAAGCAGGCTTAATGAGAAAGAAGAGGTACTAATTTTTCTTTTGTGCCTTACAGAAGCCTCTGTACCCATCTTGATGGGCCCTTCCTTGCAATGTGACCATACATCACAAAGCCATTCTTGAGTGCCCTTTCCCTGACCATTATTACAAGTAAAATCTCAGCTGGGATATACTGCAGCGTCTTGTGCAGAGATGAAACGGTGCAATTTAGCTACTGTAGCCTGACAGTAGAGAAGATAAATATATGCTCACGCTGCCCAACATGTGTCCCCTAGTCTCTGTCTAGCATATTTCTGTTCTCAGTCTGAATCTTCCCTCCCTCTGTGCGTTTGAAGTTCTGGTTGTTTTATTTTGTTGTTGGGTGGGATCCTCCAGTTTAAGCAGAATTAAGGAGTTTAGTGGTTGTATTGGAGACTCATCTAACAGGCCTTAGAGGTTTATTCCTTTTACCATGTATATTTGTGTTGTTTTTTAGAAAAAGAAGTGAATTAAATGCCTGTTTATGGATACTTCTAAAATGCACTAATGCATGGCATGTGGAGAATTCTGCCCATTTCTTGCTGAGAGTCACTTGTTGGGAGGTTCTCTGCCTATTGAAGGCTGTTGAAAAGCCTGGAGCTTTCCAGCTTTTGCTGAAAATGATCGGTTTGGTTTTTGGGTTTTCTTTTTTTTGGTCATTCAAGGGAAAATGTTCCCATTTTGAAAGAGGCCAGATCAGCAGGGTGGGAAGTGAAACATCCTACTTGTGGTCTATCCCTCCCTGATGAAGCAAGACTAGCAAAAACAGCCTGTGCCTTTGTGCTTGATCAGTGAGACAAAGTCCAGCTCAAGAGGGTGTCGGGATATGGTGGCTGTTGACTCTTGATGCCATTCCTCTTGTTATCCCGTGTCCTGAAGCAGCTTAGAGAGCTCCTCTTACAGTCAGTGTCTCTCTGCTGTTTCCCAGTGTCTGCTGCAGGGCATCAGGTACACCACTGCTTCATCTCTCATGTGCAACTAAAAAAAACTGTCTAACAACTTCAGCTCTTTGCTTTCTTGCCCTGGATTTGAACCCAGAGGTGAAAGGCTTTTTTGTATCTTATTACTATACCCCTGAGCCATCTTAATGCCCTGGATTTCCTTTTTTGAATAAGCTAGGAGAGGTGGAAAGGAGGCCTGCAGGGTATATGTTTTCACCTTTTTCATTTGTTTAGCTTTTTTCTCCCCCTCCTTTATCTTCATTTAAACTGCTGATCCATGTCATTCCCTCATGTCCCCTTGGCAGCTTTAATGATGGCTATGAGCAGAAGCAGCTTAATTGGCTTTGTGGCCTGCTGTTTTCATTCATGGCACTTAAAACATTATACCTTTGCATTCTAGGCTATAATAGCCTGCAGATGTCCAGTGGGATGTTTTGCAGGCAGGATTTGCCACCCTAACTAAGACCTCCCCAAAAACGTGATGCAATGTGGGGAGGAAGATACTTCCAGTTGTCTTTTCTCATCTGCACACGATGTAGGAAACGGAGATCTGTACCTGACAAGAGCACTGGTTTCCCTTTAAACTGGTTGTCAGGACTACAGGATATTTTTCTTTTCTTCAACTTGTCTTTTTTTCATGAATTTCCTGTCTGCCCTTTAGTCCAACATTATATCCTTTTATGGGAGAGCCAGGAAAAGCTGGTCACAAGCTTCACAAGCTGTGAAGCACCACCAATAGCCTTGGAATTGTTCGTGGGATAGGTTTCTTCTATCTATAACTTCTGCAGTCAGATGTTCGTTTGAGTTCAGGTCTTGCATTGGTGGCCCAGCGTAACGAAGGAGAGCTGGGAGATGTCTGATTGCCATCATAGAAAATGAGATTTTGATATATTAATCAGCTTCAGACAAAGGCATTTGCAATTCAAATCATTTAGAGAAAGTTTTCATGTTAGTAATTTAGAAATAAAGAAAAAAGAAGCTGTGTTAGAAGCGAATGAATCTTTCTGTTGGGGAGGCAGAAATGAGATACAGCTTCCAAACTAACACAAAATACTGCATAATAGCTGATGGAAACCAGAATTTCCAAGTGGAATAAAAATTAATCATTTTGACTTTGCTGGCAAACTTTGTGAAAAGGGATAGTTGTGCAGGATTTTCCTTTTTCATTTAATCGTTAATTTTGTGAAGATGCCACTTAAAACTTTTATTTACAGAAAAAAGAAAAAAGAGAGAAATTCTCTAGGGTGCAGTTAAATTTCCTCCCCTCCAAGAAATCTGTTTTGATGTGTTCTTTATTTTGCTTGGGTCTGCATGGGGGTTGCCGTGCAGGTGTGTTTTTTAATCCAAGTCAACGCTGGCCTCCTCCTAGCCCAGAGCAGAAGGGCTTCCTGCAGTTGACAGCCTTCCTGCTCAGGGCTGCGTGGGTGAAGTGTGAGCCTGCAGATGTGCGGCACTTCCAGCACACGGCAAAGAGCCCGGTGACCGTGAAAATCAAGGCTTGAAGGTTTCTTTGAGCTTAGTTTGGGTTTTATTTTAGAAGGTTCTTTGTGTTACTGATGATCTCCCTCGTGTTTCCTGCTGCAGAAGCTGTCTGGGCAAACAGTAAACCCGACGCTGCGGATGTTTGGCCAGTCCATATCAGGGGGAGTCGATATGGATGGCAATGGTTATCCAGGTATGTCTGCTACTCTGGCAGTGAGAGCACTGGGGAAACACAGCAGCTGGCTGAGAAAACAGCAGAGCTGGTAATTTCCAGGTTGCTGGTTCTGCCATTGCAGGAGGCTGATGAAGCTGAACATTTCCTCCGCATTCACCTCTCATAAGCTCCTGATAAGAATTTGAGCCGATGGCTTAATTCGGGTGTTTCAGTAGTCACGGTGAAGGATTGAGATATTAAACCAGAGGATTTCAGTATCTGGCCAAGGATGTAATTTTCTTGGAAGCTGCTCAGTCATGATGACAGTCTTTTAAAAAAAAATAAATTAGTAGACAAAATGTAGTAGTAATAATAACAATCAAACAATGAAGTTGAAGTGGAGTAACAGTACAGACCTAAACCTTCACTTAGAATACGTATAACATAATGGTATCAGGTTGATTTAAGTGAAAAAAACAAAAGCTTTTTAAAATATATTTATTCTGTAATTTAGAGAATATAGAGAACTGAATTCTGTGCCTCTTTTGTAACTGTCTCAATGTTACAAAAATTTCAGATATGACTGTTGGAGCCTTCTTGTCAGACAATGTGGTGCTTCTGAGGTGAGATGAACGACTTTTTCATCTGCTGTCATCTTCTTTTTGTCTGCTTTCTGTTTATATCTCATGTGGTCTGAGTTTTCCACCATGCCAATTTTTCTCCCTAGTTTATTGTGGTCAGAAGAGGCAAGCTGGTTTACGTTTTAAGCAGAACCTTAGCCATGGATGGTGTCAAAGAATGCACAACCTAATTTAAGCAGTGTGGTGAGGGATGACGATACATGGGACTCCCAGGGCTATGAAGAAAACAAACAGAGCTGGAAAGAGATGTGTTGCATCTCAGTGCCTCTTTGGAAAGGTTGCTCTGAATTTGTAAGGAGGCTTTTTTATTGTTCTTATTTTTACATAAAGTAAATAAATTATGATTTAAGGGAATGTAGTAGAGCAAAAAGCCAGCTGTGGATGATGCCAGGATGTAATTTTGCTAGTTCTAATGGGACACAGAATGAAATAGGAGTCTTCAGGGAAATGAAATACAGAGACAATTTCAATGCATGCAGGATTTAGCCTCCCATTTCGAGTGTACAAGTTAAGTGCAATGGCTTGTTTCATCTGATGAAGAGAGGTGTGACACCTTGGTTCTCCAAATTATGCAGGTGGAGAGTTAGAGCAGGAGGGGGCTTGAGGTGCATAGACCTGGGGAAGAGAGTGGGAAGTTTGGATTTTACCAGTAGTTCTGTTGTTAAACTTGTTAATATTTAATAGAAAAGTCCTGTCAATACTTAGATGCCATTAGAAGTAGAAGTCACTAGGGATTCCTGCATCTTAATGGAAGATACAGGGATGTGGTGAGACTGGCAAGACAAATGCTGGAGCTACATAAGGGATGTGCCAACCTGCTTGCTGTTTCAAGCAGAAAAAACTTGGCTCTGTTTCCATTTGAATCGGTTAAAACAAAAAGAAAAAGGAGAGAGAGGAAAAAATAATCATGATGATCAGTGTTGTAAGTGGTCAAATCTTCTGAAGAATTTACTGTTCCTTCATCATACACCCAGAGGAAGCCAACTGCTGCTTCCGTGCAAAGGTGTGCCATGCTCCAGACAGGGTTTTGCAACACCCTGGCTCCAAAACTGCTATAAAGAAAAATGTGTGTTTCTCTCCTGCATTATTGTTATTTGCAGGGAGAATAAGCCAGTCTGAAAGGCTTGCTGTGATGTTTTGAAGCAACATACATCTGAACAGCGTGGTGACCTCCATCCACATGTTCAATTGTGCTTGAGCATTTTGGAGGAAATTAATGTGTTACCACCTGGCTTTGTGGGCAGCCTGATGGATTGCTGCCGCTGCCAATTTACACCATGTCCCTGTTGCTGTTTAGATTCAGATTAGGATAGAAAAATCAGCTTTTTCTCTTTTTTTTTCCTCCCCTCACCCATCCAGAAGCTGTTGTGAAGTCTTTTGGCCAAAACCAACACAGGTTTTGCCAAGTGATATTAAAGGCTTTGGTGGAAGCCGCGGTGACTTGCGGTGGATCGTTGCTCTGTTGCTCGTGTGTATGTATGGCTCTTTGACAGATGCTTTGGGTTTTTTCCCCCCAGTGAATAACCAAGTGAGCTAACATTAAGGAACAATCACACAGTGCATCATGGCTAGAGAAATATCTTTTTCCTAGGAGCAATATTTTTCTAGATCAGTTTTAGTGTTTGCTCTTTTGTGTCTCCCCAAGCACGTGGAAAGAGTTATTTTCCAAAGGTGTGAAATGATCCTAGGAAGCTCACTCTTTTCCTCCATTTTCCCTACCCCCTCCCTAACATTACTGTATTTCTAGGGGTTTCATTTATCTTCATCTTTCATCTCCAAATGTGAACTTACACTGTTATTTCAGGCTGTGGTAAAAGAGTCTGAGCATCTGTCTTGGAGATTGATATGAATCTTGCTCCAGTCAATGTGAATTTTGTTGTAACCACAATCCTTACTCTCTTCTCCCCCATCTCTCCTGCCTCTAAATTAAGTGGCTCGTGGAGTGAGAGTCCTGAAGTGGTTTACTGGCGTGGTCTGGCCTTGCATGGCTGCTGAGACTACCTTAGAAGTGAATCTGCTGGTTACTGCACTTTTTTTTTTTCCTAGCAGAGTTGGTTTTGGAAGAACACATTCATGTTGAACATGCACGGAATTGAAACCACGAAGAATAACACTCAGTGTAGGCTGAAGTCCTGTGCTGGGTATGGCTCAGGAGAGCCTGGGTTTCTGGACTGCTTTTCCCAACCACATTGGCAGAGCTTCAGTGTTGTGTGAGAGAGGAGCCTCACCAGGGCCCTGATGGCATTCAGCTTACTCTGCTTTTCAGGCCAAGGTCATCTTCATCCAGGAACAGTCGTAGCAGTAACTTGGTGCTAGAGTTGCAAGGGTAGAAAACTTTTGTTCACAGTGCACTGGATAACTCCTGAAACAGAGTTCAGCAGCGTGAAAAGAGTATTCAGTCCTTCCCACTCACTGGGAGGAAATTAGCCAGATGTTTCGTCCTCCAGAAAACATGAATATGATATCTAGTGTTCCTCTTGTACTGTCAGAAAAATGATTTATGAGCCCATCTTCTACTCTTGTGCTCCTTCCTTGAATTTCAGGTCACAAATTTGACTGTAGACCTTTCTCTGGAAACCTAAGGCCTCTGCCTCCCTGTTCAGGACCATTCAGACTGCTTAGCAAACACTCTACCTTGCACGAGCTTATTGTGTTTGGTTGCTGTTGTGCTAATTTGGTTATCTTCATCAGTCATCAGGAAGGCTTTATGCAACTTTTGCTGGACATGTTTACTGTTACATATTATCAATTTCCCCAGCTGTTTGTCTACAATCTGTATCTGAGCACTGTACTCCAAGCTGACATTATGGTTTTCATTCAGATACGAATGGTCCTTTCCATTTAAGTCCAGTGCCAATTTATCTTACAGTTCAAATGTACTCCCTTATTTTTTCATGTCTGCTTGAAATTATGCAGTTTACCAAATTTACTTTCTTTTCCTTTGGCTGAAAATATCCCTCCGTATGATCACTCAATTCCACTTCTCTGTTGATCTCCAGATCCAGGCCTGTCATTACCATGGACATCTCCATTTTCCTGCCAGCGTCCATCAATATCACAGCTCCTCAGTGCCATGATGGCTTGCAGCCAGTGAACTGCCTCAATGTCACAGCATGCTTTCGCTTCAGTGGCAAGCGTGTTCCTGGAGAAATAGGTAAGGTACCTGGGCCAGCTTTGGGTTTGCTAGGGGCTCACTAGCAGGTTGACCTGCAGTCGAGGGCTCCCTTTGGAGTCAGTAACAGAGCTTTCATGTGAACTGAGTTGTTTCGAGGCGTTTGACTATACAATTTCAGAAAGTTGTAGGCTTCCTGGGAACTTTTTTTTGTGTGTTTTTACTTCGGGTGAGGCTGATGTAATCCTGGGGGAGATCCTTCCTCAGTGAAAGCAGGGAAATGTGTGCTTGGGCTTACTGCCTACTAAGCATTTAATGCGTTGTAAGTTCATACTCCCTGTTTACCTCTTGATAACACATTTCTGTATCCATATCCTGTATCAAAGTTTATCAGAAAGAAGTTGTGATTTGCTCTGAATTAATAGTTTTTGAAAGTCTACAAGGAGCTCTTGAAACAGAGCACTATAAATCTACATTCCTAACAGACACAAGCTAATCCTTTTCTGTGCATCAATTTACCTGTCTGTAAAGTAACTATAAATAGCCCAGTACTTCCGTGATGGCAGGACTATCTTCCAGGTTAATTAATCTCTGTAAAACACTTGTAATTTCTCAGGTGAATGGAATTGTGTAAGGTCTGTAATTGTGTGAGCCTTTGTATCTTGGCTACATTAAAATATTACTTATGTCTTGTCCATCCCAGTATTTATAACTCTTAGATATTGTGTGAAGTGGTATGGGTTAGATACAGCATTTCTAAATGTTGTCAGATCTGGGTTTATGTAGTTCAACCGTGATGTTTTACCTTCACTGTGCTTTAGGAACTAGAGGACTTGCAGTGCACTGCTCAGGAAAGGTACCTCACAGTGTGATGCATCCCTGCAGTGGCTCTGGTGAGAGCTAGGAGAAGTAGTGCCTCCTCTTGCTCTGAACCCCAGTCTTTATGAGCTGTTAATTGAGAAGGGTGATAGTTGCATCTGTGCATCCCAGTATTTGGATTTTTAATGAACTGGAGGAGAAGAAGGCTTCTTGCTACTTATCCTGCCACCCTGGAGTAAGAACTACAAGATGCTTGTTGAAGTTGCTCTCTGCAGCTTTTCACTTTGTCACCTGAACATCTCAAAAAAGGGGAGTTACTAATTTAAGATTCCTCTGGATTCTAACATATTAATGCAACTGAGACTTCAGTTTCTGGTTTTGCACATTTTCCTTTCTTGTAAGTGATGACTCCCAGCAGACAAACACTTGTTTGATAAAGTATTTTTTGTACTGCCTGCTACTCTATCAGTGAAGAAAACACCTATCTCTGAGTGCTCCAAGGATGTTAATTCCTTTGTCAAAAATCACTGAATAGATTTTCCAAATATTTAGGTTTTCTTATGTTCCTAGGGGAAACAGTTTAAAACGTTTCCTTGATTTTAATATCCCTGGACCTGTGGCTAAGAAGTGAGCTGTCTTCCCCGCCCCCCCCGCCCCCATCTAAATATCTCTCTGCCTTGTATACAAAAGACCTATCTTTCTGTTCATCATGTCTTGTAAGAGCCAGTTGAATTCCCCTGTGCTGTCATGCAAACTGTATTCCTGATGATTTATTGTGATGAAAGCACATGGTGTATCTTTGTTGGCGAGTAACAGTCACTGCATTACAAGGAATTTTTTTACTATTAAGTAGATGACTATAAAGCTTCCAGCCATTGTCCTTTTCATACAATGCTTCTAGCGAAGTGATTTTGTCTTGAAAATATTACAGCCAGAACTATCCAAATGTGTAAAAGTCCTTGGGGATATGATTTGCATAAAATATCTTGAATAAGCTTTCAGTTTGTAGTTCAATAGTTGGGCCATTTTCATTATGTTGCAGTTGAAGAGTATCAATTAACAAAGAGTGGAACAATTCGTGGAAATAGTGCAACGGTTCCTCTCCTGTGTGGTTCAATCTGGGTGTGTATGGGGGGAAATAGAAAAGCTCTGTAAGTACATCATTGTCCAGTTTTGACTCTGAAAGGAATATGAAGGTGTTAAAAATCTGCGTCAACATTTTGTGGATAAAAGTGTTGGGATCATCTCATTTTCAGATGCTTGGGGGTGGTCTGTGAATTCAGATGGTGAGAGCACAGTGCTCATTGGGAACACTACTCCCCTAAGGCCTTTGTCAGCATGGATGCTCAAGACTGCTGAAAACCTAGACCTCACGCTTGCTTTTACGGCAGCTGAAAGTGGTCACCTATTACACAGTGTTTAGAAAGTCCAGCTGAACATGCAGGCAGAATTCATCAGTGACAAATTTCTGTCTTTACTGCTTATTTGAACATGTGGTTATTTTGTTAACTGTGATGTGAAGGAAAGCTCTTGTCATCTAGGACAGCCTGACACATATAAACCTTCCCCACCCACAATCACAGAATCACAGAATGGCAGGGGTTGGAAGGGAGCTTTAGAGATCATCTAGTCCGACCCTCCTGCTAAAGCAGATCCACCTAGATCAGGTCGCAGGGGAATGTGAGTTTTGAAAACTTCCAGAGAAAGAGACTCCACACCCTCCCTGGGCAGCCTGTGCCAGGACTCCCTCACCTGAACAGTGATATAGTCTTTTCTTATGTTTAAATGGAACTATTTGTGTTCCAGCTTCATCCCATTACCCCTTGTCCTGTTCCTAGCTATAAAAGAAAAACAAATGATGCCTCAACTTCCTGACATCTATCAGGATATTATAAATCTATCTAATGTTGTAAATATTAATGAAATTCCCCCTCAGTCTTCTCCAGACTAAACAGCTCCATTTCCCACAGCCTTTACTCATAAGGAGGATGCTCCAGTCCCCTGATCATCTCGGTGGCCCTGCACTGGTCTCTCTCCAGCAGTTCCCTGTCCCTCTTGAGCTGGGGAGCCCAGAACTGGACACAGGACTCCAGATGAGGCCTCACCAGGGCAGAGGAGAGGGGGAGAAGAACCTCCCTTGACCTGCTGGCCACACTCTTCTTGGTATCCCCCAGGTAGCCATTGGCCTTCTTGGCCATGAGGGCACATTGCTNTTTCCTTTGATTGCTTTTGTTCTAGTGGTAGTTGCAATGCTGCTGGTCATGTAACAGCTATCTGAGGGTCTGTGTTTATTGATAATGCCAATGACAGTATAATCCCCATCCGTTTTGTGGATGCAGACTATGGTCTTCAGAAGTATGACTTCATTGCTGAAATGTTTTCATCTGAACAAAGAGCCATGCCCAAGTGAAGCATGTGCTCTGTGCTGTGTGCCAGGCATTGTCTGACCCTTCGCTCTGCCTCAGTGCCTGCGGGACAGCAGAGCATCTCATGGTATGCCCACCAACAGAGGCAGCTTCTGGTATGTCTTGGATGTGTGAGAAACATGACATTTATTTAAGTTCTCATTCTTCCACCTTGGAATCTCACTCAGGCTGTTCCTCCCTTCTTTGAGGGGCCATTGCTTTGTCCCCTTGTATCTGCAGGAAAGACAGGGATGAAAGAAAGCCTGGATGAAAAGGCTTCAGCCTGTTCAGACCATGCACTTCTGGGTGGCCTGGACAAGAAAACAGAGGTTGCTGGCTTCTCTGTACAACAACCACTGCTTCTGCATTCATCTCTGCAGGAGAATAGAAGCAAACTTGTGCCCACAGTCTGGGTAATTTCCTCTAGAATAATAGCTACAACAATAGTGAGAATTAGGTGAATCTTAGTAGCTATGACAATGAAGGATTTGGGGCCTTTGCCTAGAGCTAGGGAGATGTTTTAGAAACTCTTTCAAAGTTTCTTCTTCTGGATATCTGCCTTGGAAGCAGGGATGCTGCAGGAATATGTTGTTTAATGTATGATGGCTCCTTACTAGAAGCTAGGGACAACACTATGAGAGATGATTTAAAACAAGGTTTGAAGTAAGGAGAAAAGAAGAGCTTTTTGGAAAAGGAGGAGGGGTTTTC
This sequence comes from Urocolius indicus, assembly GCA_013401255.1. Lineage (NCBI taxonomy): Eukaryota > Metazoa > Chordata > Aves > Coliiformes > Coliidae > Urocolius > Urocolius indicus. The sequence goes on from WBNH01006360.1 coordinate 22,048, forward strand.
CTATGTGTATTGTCATTTGCTAGGGCAGTTTTTTTAAATACTTTTGTTCCTTAAGAATTTTCTCTGCAAGGAAAATTCATGAATCATTTTCTCCTCAGAATTACCGACAGAGACATCAAAGAAACACAAAGCTCTTACAACAGCTTTTTTTTCTTATTTAGTAAGTTCTTCATTTTCTCCACTTACCTCCTGTCCACCACCCCTGCAAATCAGCAGAGCAAGTAGTTTAACAAGCACTTAGAGACGTGCTTAATCCTACTGAGCATTTTGCCACCTGCTTTCTTGTGCTGTAGCATCCTCTGAGTGGGAGACAAGGGATATGCTGGGTAGCTCAATGTGTGACCACTCTAGTAACACAGCCAGCTGTGATTCTTGCTTTAGCTCACAGGGTACTGCTGCCTGATTTCAAACCCTCCTCACTACTCTCAGCTCCTGGGCTGCCTTCAGCTCTCTGAAAGGGTGACTTTTGCATCATGAGTACTTTTCTGCCACTTAGGATGAAAATCCATTATAAAATGCCTGCTGCCATTTACTTGGTGCATCTATTACTTGCTGGAGTAATTTGCTTGGTCTGTTGGTCGGTCCTCTTGCAGGTGCAACCAAAAATTTCTCAGAGGGAGCTGGTATCAAAGCTTTTAGGTATTTACCTTTAGTTATAGAAAAGAAATAGTCTTGAGAAGAATCAGGCCCTTTATCTGAGCTCATGCTAGAGTTTTATTTTGATCATGTGAAGTTGGGTAGGGAAGATCCCCAGAAACATTTCTAATCTGATATTTCTTTAAAACTGCTAGAGAAATACTCCTACTGGAGTGAGCAGAGGGAACTAACACCACCAGCAGTGAGAAGTTTGGCCAGTTACCTCCTCACTCTGGTTCCTTTTGGAAGCAATGAAGCAGGGGAAAAAAAAAAACAAAACCCTACTCATGATATTTCAGTTTTTCCACTGATGTGACATCATTGGATATAACATAGAAACAAGTTGTCAAAATAAAGGGAGGCAGGGTGGAGGATGGGAGCTATGCTGCTTGATTGAAAACATCCACTGCTGTTTTGGAGAGACAGTAGCTGGGCTTGCTTTGCTCAGAGGCCTGACACATGGGTCCAGTTGGGATGTGTCTCTGTGTCTGCTGTGAGAAATTCTGTATCAGTAATACATCCCACTTCTTTCGGGCAGCATCAGGGCCTCCCCAAGCACCCTGATAGCTCTGCAGCCCTGCCTGCCTTTGATGCTCCTGCTCTGAAGAAGGCTACATCTGCCCACAGGACTTTCTGCCTCTGCCCACGCAGGACCTGGCTTTGTTTGTCAACTTTCCTGTCTTTATTCCTGGGATGCCATTGCAGATCTCAGCATGCGTGCATACACGTGAGGTCTTGAAAGCAGAAAGGAGATAGCTGGGGATGGGTATGGGAAGTGCACACTTCAAAAGAGACAAAAAGAAGTTAAGAGATTGACTGCTAGGATTTTAAACCCTGTGTTTCTGTTTAGGTGGTGCTCTTTAGTGGGACTGAGCAAACACCACTTTCAATGACAGTTTGACCCACCTGTGCACGTTCCTGTGTGTCCTGATCTAGGTGGATCCACTTCTGCAGGGTGGTTGGACTGAATGATCTCTAAAGGTCCCTTCCAACCCCTACCATTCTGTGATTCTGTGATTTTGGTGCTGAGCTTGTCAAGAGTTTGAAACACTTTCACAGCATTATCCTTCTATACAAGTTCTTCTGTTAAAAGCAAGCAAAAAAGAGTTGATGTGGGGCCCTGTGGATGGTAGGTAGATACACTAATTCCTCAGCTGTGGCTTTTCTTACTAGCTAGGGTATGTCTGTGGTTGCTTTGTGTGAATTTATCAATAAGGTTTTCATCAGAATGCAACATACTGGAAATGTGAGGTCAGTTTGAATTATGTGAATTATGAATGTTCACAGAGACTTTTGCACCAAGTCTTACAACATCTTTAAATAAATTCCTCAAAGTATTGAAGTTTTTGGGGGAGAATAGTTTGGTGATAACATTGGCAGCTGTGTTAATTTAGAGTGGTTAGGATTTTCATTGATTTTTTTTATCAATTTAACAACTGCAAAACCAAACGAAGTAACAATGAAACCCAGCAAAGACCCCTTGCTGAATTTTGGTGTGGAAGACCTCGGTCCAGGAATGTGTCACATTTATGTGGATTGTTTATAAAATTCTGGCTTGAAAAAAGTTAACATTTATGGGGAGCATATTATCTGGCATCAATCACTGAGGACTTTAAACATAAATAAAAGCCAAAGCAATAATTTGGCAAGCACTCTACATATGTAACCAATCAGCACAGGAGCTGCTCTTGGCTGTCCTTTATGAAGATTATCAACTAATTAAGCCATTTATAGTGAGCCAGTTTCATGTTGTTCCCATTATTGCCTTGATAGCAGCTGAAAACACTACAGGCTATGCTCTGTGATGAGTGAAAGGACCTCACAGACAATGTTTCTCTTGTCTGTAGGCAGCAGCAGAATAAGTGTTCACGTTTCTGTTGCAGTTTCATTGCTCCTGTTGTTGCTGGAGAGGTAAAGGTAGCTTGGGGTATTCAATCACTGTACAACTGCTCCAGATAACAAATAAGTTTTCTTTTGAATGAAGATACATCCAGTCACAATCCAACTGATTGTGTTAAGCTACTTATCCTGTAGAAGAGCAGGAAACAGGATTTACAGAGATATAGCTCATTAGTCTCTGGATATGTCTTCTCTTAAACTGCCAGGGATGTATAACACCTAAGAGGGGGGATAACTGAGTGCCAGGCAATGACCTCTATTTAAGGTCTAAATGCTGAAGTGACTGCAAATCAACAAAAGTAATTGTCAGGAAGTGCCATATCCTGGTGGACATTTGTGTGGCTTGTGTTGTTCTAAAAGGAAAACAAAGCTTGAGGCTGCTGCTGTTTGTGTTGTGTTTTACTTTTTCTGTTAGTAGTGTAGTTTAAGTATCTCTTGGGGTTTTTTTTTGTTTTATTTTGTTGTTGTCCTATTGTTGTTTTTTTTTTTTAATTAAAGTGTGCATGTCTAGATGTATTTTTACACACCATTTCCTACAGGAAAGGCTGGGCTGGGGAATGTAGCAACACAAAACCTGGGAGTAAGTTAAGTGACTGGATTTGGTTTTGTGCAGCCACAGGAAACTTAAGTGATTGATTGAGGGCCTGCAAGGGTTGACCTTTCTTCAAGCACACATGCCCTGGGGGCAACAGGATCCATTGATAGGTGGCTAGAAAATAACTATTGTTCACTGACATCCTTTGTTTTCTTCTTCTTCCTTTTTAAAACAGGTTTGAATTATAACTTGACTGCTGATGTGGCAAAGAAGGAAAGGAGCCAACAACCCAGAGTTTACTTTGTGACTTCTGGAGAGGCAGTGGGGCAGATCACAGAGAAGTTACAACTGTCATACATGCAGGAAAAGTGTGAGCACTACCTAGCCTATGTCAAGGTCAGTTCATTCCTGCCCTTACTTATGTTGGCATCACTGCAATCTCACTCCTCCTATTATTTTTTTTTCTCATATGCAATTGAAGTAGTGCTGTTTGGCTTCAAATGTTCTTTGTGTTCCTGACACATGGATGAATTTTTTTGGGTGGAAACTCAGAAATTCGTGCTTAGCATGATTTGTCAGTCTGAACACCACTGGGCCTTCAAGAGCTGGTGCTAGAAGTATGTGTTCTGTTTGCTGTTGATCAGGCACATTTGTGGGGGATTCCTTTCTTCTTTTGGATTGATTTGTTGCTATGCTTGTTGAAATAAGGAAGTGGGGGGATTTTTTTGGTAGGAGCAACAGCTTTGGTGTTTAGTTTTGTGTAAGATGTGACTGTTCTATGGGCTGGTGATGCTATCTACGTGGGAATGGCAGGCTAGTATAAGGTCTGTCTTGGAGCAATTGGGCTCTTGGGTTTGAAGAGCTTCTTGGTTTTTACCTGGGCTGCAAAACTTCATTTCACATGTGTCATGGTCCTAGGGATACAAAGAGCACTTTTCAAACATGTTGGGACATAAAAGAGGTGCTTTTCTTCCCGTCACAAATGCTTTGTGTAGGGTCTGTTGAGACCGTAGGTACCTTTGCTGGGCAGCTTTTGTTGAAGGAACGTCACCCAGGTGCCATTCTGTTGCAAAGTAAGCATAATAGTTCTCTTCTCAAATGAGAAATGTATAGAATGGATTTGAAAATTACATAGGAAGGAGATTTATCTTTTGAACAGCCAATGTCTTAGAAACACTAAGAGATATCAACAATGTAGGAGGCAAAATGGTTCCACAGCTGAGTCGCAGATCCTCCTTACCGAAGGACATATTCCCAGAGTATCAAATAAATTCAGTGGATATCACTTGGCACTATCTTGTTTTGAGAATCTAGCAGGTCAAGACATCCCTAAAAATAGAAACTTTTCTAGGAAGCTTCTTTGTACCTAAAAAGTATGAGAACAGAAGATAAAAGTCATCCCTTGACTTTGTCAACATTTTGTGCGTGGCTGTTGAGAGAGAATAAAATGAAGGGATCACCAAGGAGGAAATGATGGCCTGTGAAGTGTTGTGGATCTTTGGGAAGAGACTAGATATCTTCTGTATTGTTTTGTTTCTGGATCAGCCTTTGCTTTCTGCTGTGGAAAAGCTTGTTAAATGTAGATGCAAGAGATTACCATTCTTTAGAAAATATGGCTGTGAATTTACCAATTCTGGTCTTTCTCAGATGAGCACACCTGCTTAGGCTTTAATGTATTGAGTTCAGAGGAAAATGAGCATGTCCCTTTCTGTCTCAACCAAATAACAATTTCTTTCTCATTACTCCTGTTGTAGTTTTTAGGTACTGCTGTCTCAACCAAATAACAATTTCTTTCTCATTACTCCTGTTGTAGTTTTTAGGTACTGCACAGAATTTATTAAAGGGCAATATATGCCCAGGGAAACTACTCTATTGTAGCACTTCTAAGTGGTTTTAGGAATACAATGATAAAACCTATTTTTCTGCAAAATTCCTGGTAAATTTGACTTCTAGAAGCAAGAGGAACACTTAAAACATGTTTAAAAAATACAAATTACTTAAAGCAAACCAGCTGGTTAACAAACAAGGCTAATGGCTTTCTATATGATACAAGCAACTATTTTTCACAGTTGAAAGAATAGCAGGAAGTGTCGTTTGTTCCTGTAAGGGAGAATGTGAAGCAGTGGGGAAAGATAGATAATTCATGGGAAAGGTGATAGGATCCACGAGGCTACATAGCATGAAGGACATCAAAGAATGCTCTGCAGACTCTGGTGGAGTGGAAATGGGGTCATGACCTTTCACTCCTATCCTGAAGTAACAGCTACTTAAACAAAAAACCCTCCTCAAATTCCAAACGGAAATCTCCTTGATTGCATAGCTCTGTGATGGAATGGGTGATAAAAGATGTGGCCTTAAAATATGTGAAGTTTTCACTCAAGATTTCCTCCTTCCTTTTATTTTACTGATGCATTTGCCTCCATTGGGTTGTTTGCAGTCGCATCCCTATCTGTTCGCTTTATTATTGTTTCTGTGAATCCCCAGAGACAAGTAGGTTTATATGGAAACATGAGGATGTCAATTCTGAACTGTCTGTGATCAAGTGTAGAGAGGCTGCTTGGGTTTGTGTGTGACCTTGTGGGCTAGCTTGGCAGTCCTTGTTTTACCAACATTTGATTCTAGTGCATTGGAGGCATAAAATAAAAGGACTGAGAGAAGTTGTGGGAAAATGAGAACTATGCAAGGTTTCTCTGATTTCCTTTGAAAGATTTGGTCTGTAGAGACCCCAATGAAGCTGAGTACCAAAAGACTTGCAGCCTGCAGCTGAAGTGTCGGGGATAATTTATTGAATTGGCTTGCAATTGGTTTGCAAATCTTGATGTTTTAAGCTTACCTCTTTTCATATTGTGATTCCATCTCAAGACAAGAGCTAACGTTCTTGCTGCTGCTAATGAATTTGAGTATTGAAGTCTCTCTTTCCTTGTGACTGAGGTAAATGGATCTGGGAAGGTTTGTAGGATGTGCACAGCTCAGAATTTCATCTTATACAAGGCAGGCTACTGAATTACAATTCAAAGTTGCTAGAGTTACAGTAATTCCTGAGAAAATGTTGGGTTTTGGTCAAGAACAAAGAAGGAAATGCTTTGTGACTTGAAAATGCTTTGAGTTTGGTTTTGTAGTGGGTATGGGGAAGTAGGGAGAGATGCAGTTTTCTGATTACTTATCTTCCTTCCCCCCTGCTCCTTTAGAACCTGTTTGATTATTTCTTGTTAAAAAAACCTCAATCCTTTGGTATATCTAGATAGTAATTCCAACAGTTAAAGCACCCCAGGTGTCATCTGCAAAAGCTATGTTTGTTTTAATATAAACAACCTTTGGAGGCTTGAAGAAACTTTCAGTAGGAAATGGATAGCTGGTGCAAGTTGCCGTTAGTTGAGAAGTTCAGGAGCATTGCTGCTTTTCTAGTTGATGTGATCTGCTGCTGGACAGTTCCTTCTGCTCCCCAGAGATGATGGTGCTTCCAGTCTCCTTCATAACTAGTAACAGGAGATTACACTGTATGTGTGTCGTGGTTTCGGCCCATCAGGGAACAAAAGACCACGATTAGCCTCAAGTACCGAAGACTAAAGGATTGCTAAAGGGCAGGGAGAGCTTAATTGCCGCTTAAGGTGCAGGACAAAACAGACCAGGCTACTCGGCTTGGGGAAGAAAACAGAAAACAATTTAATACCAACTAAAACACAAAACCCCAAAAACCANTTAGAACCTGTTTGATTATTTCTTGTTAAAAAAACCTCAATCCTTTGGTATATCTAGATAGTAATTCCAACAGTTAAAGCACCCCAGGTGTCATCTGCAAAAGCTATGTTTGTTTTAATATAAACAACTTTTGGAGGCTTGAAGAAACTTTCAGTAGGAAATGGATAGCTGGTGCAAGTTGCCGTTAGTTGAGAAGTTCAGGAGCATTGCTGCTTTTCTAGTTGATGTGATCTGCTGCTGGACAGTTCCTTCTGCTCCCCAGAGATGATGGTGCTTCCAGACTCCACAAAAGCAACTCCTTGCTAAACCATGACAATGTGGTAACCATCCATCAGTTTTGCTGGAGGAAGATGAAGCCAAGATCTATCAAATTTGTTTTTTTTTTTTCAAACGGATTTGGTTTTTGGTAGGAGGAATGGCAAATGGGAACATGATACAAAGAGGAGAAAGAGTAGAGGTGCAGAAATGAGAAGTATGAAAGGTGAAGAAAATAGCTGGGTTTGAAGGCTTTACAAGTGTCTTCTTAATATCTGAGCCTGCAGCTGAAATGTGAAGTTTGTCTTGGAGAATGCTCTTGTTTGGTGGTGCTCAGAAGACTTGAACTGTTTGTTTAACGTTCTGTGATCAGGGCATCAGATCTGAAGAAGGACTTACCTTTCTTTTTCCCAGTTTCTCATAACTGCCCTGTTTGTTTCCTGCTTGTATGAGCTCCCCCAATATTTAGGATAGATCTGCCTGTGGATGGGACAAGAGAATTGCATGCAGACAAAAAGCACATGATACCAGATTTATGCAGGGTCAAATCTTTTCTTCTTTGACTTGCCATAAAGATGTAATGGTGATGATTGTGAAATCCTCTTGTATGATTTCTACATCTACTGAAGAAGCACTGTCTTGTTTCTTAGCATGACGGGCACAGGCCATCCAGCTGGGCTGCGTCTTGCTATCAGTCGCTGCTGTCTAAGCAGAGTGAACATTGTAACAGCTTCAAACACCATCAGCAGTCTTGGCACGTGATTAAATGGGACACAGCATTTATATTTTCCACAGATCTTTATCTTGGTTACTGTCTGGTTGTTTTAAGCAGTCTCATGTTGCTTATTGTATTAACTCTTAACGGATCTGGTCATAGCTTGTGGTGAGTATGAGGCTGAGAAGTGGAAGAAGAACTGTGATACCAAAGGCTTTTCATAATGGCTTGTAGGTGAGAAACTCATGGTGTGTTTGTGCAGGCAGATTTGGCATAAAGAGAAATTGCACAGCTATGTTTTGTTCACTGATGAATTCTATAGCAAAAACTTGTGTTTTTATGTTTCTGGCCTTTGTCTGCAGTGAATCACTGTTACCTCAGGTCTCTAAAGATACTCTGGGCTGCTGATCTCACACAACTTGGTCTCCAGTGCTCGACAGTTTTAGTCATTGTCTGTGCTTGTGGTTGTTTCTCCCTCTGTAGCTATTTAATCTCCTCTGAGGAGGATGCATGTATTCAAGTCTTTTTAGTTCCAAGTAATCTGGCAGTTTATAGCATCTGGTTTACAAAGTGTTTAGTCTCACCATCACATGTGATATAGAGGTTGTATCACTTTCAGAGAGGAGTTCGTCTTGCAAATGATCAAAGTTGTCTGCCTGTGAATTAGCATCTGTGTTAAGGTTTGGCTGGTGGTATATGGGATAGAGACAGCCAGAGACACTCAGGAGCTTATTATCAAGTTCTGTTTTGGTTTTAAATGAAGCTGAATTCTCCCATACTGTCAAGATAGAGCCTTTTGCTGGGGGCAGATTATTGGCAAAGCTTGCTGCTGAAGCACTGGGGTTTGGTGGCTCCAGGCTGAGCCTGGCTGCTCACATTTAACAAGACCTTTCCTTGGACACTGGCACTAAAATCCATGGATCATGTATTGGAGGTGGACAATAACTACTGCTCTGAGGAGGAACAGGTGAAAACCAGTCCCTCAGCAAACACAGCTCCTCTCAGTAGTGACCCATCTGGTCCTGCTCACCTCCCTGTGAGAGAGAAGAGAGAAATCATCAGGGGATAACACTTGAACCAGAGACTGCTTTCACAGCAGCAACAGCTATGAAAACTTAGTCAGGATTATCTAGAATTTCACAGGGTTTAGGCCCCTGGGCAGAGAAAGGGAGCCCAGGCCTCTTCCAGCCTGCAGCAGGAAGTTTATCGTCACTTTGAAAAAGATGAAAGCTGCTGTGTAGTTCTGCCAGGAATGATAACTGCAGTGAGGTTCAAGTGCTAAGACCAAGAGCAGATTTGGGCTTGTTCCTTTTTTGTTATTGATTTATGTTTTGCTGTTTTCTTTCGCCCTTTTGCTGAGCCAATTGGAGACGCTGTCAGGCTGAGCCAGATGCAGTCATAGTGTACGTTCAGCCTTCAAGGGCTACAGCACAGGTTTGGTGGTCACAAAGCACAGGGATTTATTTACAGAAGGATGCTTTCCGGAACAATCCTGTTTTCCAAAACTGTGTAAAGTGTATTTATAATCTATTAGCACAGTCTGCCTCCTTTGCAAAGCAAAATAAATGCAATGTGGGAAAATAAATCTGATGTTTTCCGTTGCCTTACTCTGTTGTGAAGTGATCAGCCCTTTCCTTTTGGGTACTTTGTGGCCACCACTGTCTAAAGCTGATGTCTCACCTTTAAAAATAAGCCAAAGAGAAGAAAAGCTGCATTTTTTCCTGAGTAGCTCATATAGGCAAAGGAAGAACATTTGTTAGCTGTGTAGCTCTGTGTCCTTTTTCATTGCCTCTTAAGTACTGGGATTTAGACAAATCAGAAAGAGTATTAGGTGTTGGTGGGAGCACTGACATCTTTGAGCTGAATATTAACAGTATGAAGATTTAAATACTGTTAATGACCATGGAGTTGTCCTTGGCTTTTCCAAAGGTTTTTGCAAGATTCACCAAGAGCAAGTGAGATTGCCTTTCAAGGATGAGCTTATACTCAAGTGCAAAACTGTCCTACACAATATGGCTAAAATGGAGCTGCCAAATATGCCTGGCACTAGCATCTTTTTGGAGGGGACCTGTGCTGCAAGTCAAGTGCTGTAAGATCTACTAGGGCTAGTAGTGCACCTACATGGGAGACCAAATTGTAGCAGATATTATGCTGTGAAGTGTTTGGGGATTTTATGGAGCAGTGTAACTTGTAGGGTGATTTGGTACCCAAAGGGTCTTGTGTTCTGAGGCCAGTGAGAGGTTTTTAGCTGTAAGCTGAAGGCAGAGGTTTTGTCTAAATGCCTTCCTTTGCTCATCTTCCTAGGTTTTTAAAGAAATCACTTCCTCCTCACCCCTACTGCTATGTTATATAACTGGGTGGCAAATATCTCCATTCTGATTGATGTACATCTTCAACTGTTTTCTATTCAGTAAGAAGCTTGTCCAGTATCAAAACAACAACAAAAAATCCATTTCAAGTTTTAGCAAGGCAACTAATTTTACTTTAGTTTACTGTTGCTCTTTGACTTTTGTCAGCATCTATGAAAAAAGCCAAGTACATTTTTTCATGGCCCAGGCAGAAACTTAGTTGCTCTAGTGGAGCTGCTGTCAAACAAACTGCCTAGTTAATTTAATCTGTGAATCCAAGTAGACAGACTTTATGTTTCCCAAATTAGATAAATATTATCTTGAATAAGACTCAGTCAGTAGACTTGCAGAGCAGCAGCTACTGAAATTCTGCTTTCTGTTTCTTACCTGCCTTTCTTAACCTGTGGTGTTCCCCTACTAAATCCTAAAGGGATTAAAAACTTTAATCTTGAGCATTTTGATAAACTTGTTCCTTTGATGCCTTCTGCAATGGGAAAGATATAATATTTTTCAAGTTTTAAAAGAGCTGAGAGTTACTTTTATTGCATGTAAGGTCTTAATGAAGCGTGACACTTCACTGCTGCTCTCAGACATTCAGTAGTAGCTATATGCCTGGCTTTACTGATACATTTCTCTCTAATACTGTATGTCCTCAAAAAGATATTTCATTTGCAAATTAATCCTTTTGGAGACCTAGGAGGGGCATGGCTCTTATCAGTAGGAGGATACCGGAACCCAAGATTTGGAGAGGCTAACCATGGGACTTTTTTCTGAAAGGAGTCATTGCATTTTCCAGTGACAGCGCTTTTAGGAAGTGAATGGCCAAACAGAGATAAAAGTCGTTCTGCACTTGGTGCTAGGAAAAGTCAGTTCAAAAGGCAGGTGATGATGGACAGGAATATTTTTTACTTTCTCTGGCACTCCTGGTTAACCAAAGAGCTTATTTTCTCAGGTGGAAAAAGCAACAAAGAAGACACCACTACGGTTTTAGAAGTTTGTCTAAGCTTGTGTTTTTGTACAGCGTGATATAAATTAAACACATGGTGGCAAATTGTGCCATAAAAGTTTATTAGTACTTCTTTGGGACAAATTTACACTTAGGGGGAATATGCTCAATGCTAGAGTGTTACTGCAGAAAATTACAATAGGGAACAGCTTGTTTGTCTTAGTGGTTTTCCTGTTTATAACACATGGAGGAATATCAGTCTGTGCGGTAATCTCGGACACGCACATACACATGGCTGGTCTATCATGTCCCAAATGGGGAGTGCCTAAAATTATCCCCCTTTCATTTTGCTACCCATAGGAAGAAATGAGTAGGGCGCTTCATCAAGCAACATTGGAGGCAACTTCCAACAGAAAACTCTTTTCTAGGCTGAAAAGACAACAATTAATTTTGCTGGCTGTGGCTTCTGGGTGTGTTCCAAACCTATAACCTCCTCACAGTCAGAATAGTCTTGAGTCTCCTGGGAGGCTCTTAGAGATGCTGTGTTTGGTTTGGTTTGGATGGCAACACGTAATGCAAATCTAGTGCCTTAATTCATACTGCAAGTGCCTGACAATATGTTTGAAGAAATGTCAGAGTAATAGGTTGCAGGCATAGTGCTTTTTTGGCAGAAAATGCCTATTCTCCTTTTTCCCCCCATTATGTAGCTTCAGCTGTAGAACTGAATTAATCTTGAATTCCTGAGGTCCAGAAACAACTGGTGAAATGCCCATACCCTGTGGTGTTACTCTGGTCTCCATGTACCCACTAACATTACCATATGCGATGGATAAGTTAAGGATAGTAGAGTTGTGCTGGTGATCAAAAGTTACATCCCTGGCCATAGGCCTCCAATTTATTGCCTTTTTTTAATTATCGAGCCTTCTTGTAGAGCTCTGACCTCTCTGGGAGTCCCAGTTATTTTAAGCAATGGTTAGTGTTCTGTATCTGGAGCCTGCGTGTCATCTGTGCTAGCTGTGCTCCTCCACAGATTTTAAACAAGTAGTCACTAGGAGTTCAAATTGTTTTCCACTTGCCTACAATGTCTTTGATCCAATGGCATATACTTAAACATATTTCCTGACTTTACACACAAGATGTTCTTATGGATTGGATACATTGGGCAAATTGGCTTGTACTTCTCCACTTTGGTGTGTCATGATTTTCATGTCCTTTTCTCCCATCAAACGTTTGTGGCCTCCGTGCTTGCTTTAGGTGGTTATTTTGCTTTGAAAGAAGGATCATCCTTGCAAATAAGCTTACTTTTGAAAGCTATCCTCAAACAAGTAATCGTGTACCAACTTCAGTGTTTCGCAGGAAATTTCACCAGAGGATATTCTAGTCTGCCTTAACCGTCAAGTTATTGAGCACTTTCTCTGCTTAAGTTGTACCTATTGGTGTCTCTGATTTCTCATACATAACATGAGCAATTGCCTGTAAATAAAGCCCCACTTGAAATTATTTGTGGACCTCTTATCTTCTACATGAAAAACTGAAAAATACTAACAAGAGTGCTTTTTTCATGCTTTTTCTGCAGCATGGGTTCTTTTATTGCCATCTTGTTGGTCTAGCTGTTTTTCATCTCCACCTATGCATGAGTTATAAGGCACTGAGTATGTATTACTCTGTGATATGTGAATATGCCTAATACTCTAAGGCTAGGACTGCATGAGAGCCTGACTATAATAAAGGAAAAGTGTCCTGCAATAGTTTGTTGCCTTTTTCTTTTTCTCCTGGGAGAAGACTCAGGTTTGGTGTTAAATTCTAGACTGAAATGTGAAGAGTTAGCTGTAAATCTAAGGGAATCTAATGTGAGGGTAAAGTAAATTTACTACTTCCTCCTTTTGGCACACACACTGTATCACTTAAGACTTCCTTAGATGACAAAATAAGTTAAAAATACAAGTGTTTCAACTTGTCATGACTTCGTAATTTTCATCCTATTAGCAGACACGCAGCTTCTCATTTGACAAGTTTGACTATAAGGGAACTGACAGTAATGCAACTTTGAGAAGAAGAGTGGAAAAATAGAAACACCTAACAAAGACAGTAAGTTAAAATAGGGCATGTCTTGTATAAATGTTAATTTTCTTGCATGTATCTCTGACCTTCTAGGGTACAGAAAGTCCCAAGTGAAGTGTACCATTAGCCGTGAAAAAGTGATTTTTAGTGAAGCCCCAGTGTGTAGGAACAATGTTCTGATGGAGTGGCTTTTAAAATCGCTGCCTTGTAAGAGATTGAGCTCTATCACTGCAGGCACATTTTGTCTTTTGTGCTCTTGCTGGGGGAGTTAGGATGTGAAAATTGAAAAGCTATACATATAAACTTCATGTTCCAATGACTAGGGGAAAACAAAGAAAATGTTGTGGTAGACGTCTCCCTTTCACTTCAGGCAGTGGGTCATGCATGCTTGGAGAACTGACTGGCTGAGGCTGTTTGTAAAGTACTTCCAGTATTTTTTGGAAGTGTTGGGGTTTTGAGTCCTTAATAAATAATTTGAGTGTCAAGTGATCCTGCAAGTGCAGAAGCAGCAACAGTTTTGGTATGGCACAACCTCTAAACTTTGAGGTTTTTGTGTTGAGGTTCAAGGTGCAAAGTCTTGGAGACCAGAGTGAAAAATTGGAAAGTGGAACCTTTTTTTGTTAGTTTTCCCATAAAGATTTTCCTTTTTCAGGGAAAACAGGTGGTTTCATGCAACTGCCATGGCTATAAACTACTTTTGAATCATTCAGCAGATCACTTGGTGGTTCTGAGTCACTCCCTTGGTTATGTGCCACCAGGGAAAACCATTGCTTCATGTCCTGGTAAAGTACAAAAGCCTGACAAATTTGTATGGTAACAAACCTAGTTTTGCATGAACATTATTAGCCCTCTGAAAGTGAGTGAGTTTAGTTGGCACTTGCAGTTCGTGACTCCCACTGCAAAAGCAGCTTGTAAGGCTGCTGGTCTGCCCCAGTTCTGTGACCTGTGCAGTTTGTAGTGTGGAGAAAGTGTGAACCCTCCAGCTGTAACTGGCAGCCCATGAGCTCCCTGTGATTTGGAAATTGTTCGTGGGGGCCATAGCACATATGAGTGTTCAACCCATCTGCTGCTTTGTTGCAGGAGGGGAGATGGAGAAGATGGTTTCCATTTTCTTATTTTACTTGTGATTTGTTTCCATGAAAGCTGCGCTGTCAGCTTGTGAATTGTAGCAGCAAAAGACATGAGGTAGCTTCGAGAGGCTGAGCCCTGGAATGCAGCCAAGTTCATCAGTTCAGTCCATAGTCACACAACATTGCAACCCAGGCAGCAAAAATCGATGGCAAAAACCGTCCTAGGCTTCAGCAAGGGGTGAAGATCTCTACTGGAGCCCAGAGGAGATTGTGCTCGCATGAGACAGCACTTGTCAGTCCTTTACTGAGTGACTGTTTAAGCCTATTTAGATGGTGCTTCTACCTCAACATTTCTGTTCCTGTTAAATACTCTATGCCTATCTATGCTTCAACCATACTCACATAGTCAATTGTGTCAAAAGACAGCCCTGAGATGGAGATGCTTATGCAACACTGCTGTTACACCTTAGCTATTGCAAGCAATAAATTATAGCCAAAGGGCTGCTTTTCATTTGTGCCTTCCAAGAACTTGGATGAATGCCAGAATTTATTTTTAAACTTTATATAAGCGACTTAAATATTTGTGATGGCTCATTTTTTCTTTCCTTACTCTTTTGGGAACAGTCTTAATTTTGCCTAACATTGTTTCTGTTTGTGTTTTTTGATGTTGATTCTCTCTCTACTTCTGTAACAGAATGATCTCATGACCTGTGTTGACTGAAGGCTGATGGGTTCAGCACAAGGTTGCTTGCTTCAGAGAACGAGTAGAGTGTATTTACAGGGCTTCTACAGTGTCCCTCTCCTACCTACAGAGACAGCTATCTAATATTTCTGTCTGCATTATCTGTATGTATCTTACTTTTCGCGTTAACATTTTCATTCTCACTTTGAAATACTCTTGAGTGCAGCACTGCAGAGCTGCATGGTGGGTAGCCAGCTTAAGACTTAATACTTCTGTATTGTTACTATTAATCTCTTACTCATGGAAGCATTTACCATGCCTGTCCCTAATTCTTTAATGCAGTGGTTCTTACACTTGCAGCCTTAAAAACAATGCAAAAGCAATAAAAGTAAAATGCTGCTCAATGAATTTCTGTAGATCTCTTCTTCACTGTTTTTCTGACTATCAGTTCAGCAACACATCTACCGCTCAGGATGATACCTCCTAAGACCTATTTGTCTCTTTAGTGACTGGTTGCATCAGTCCAGCATCTTGGATTGTGAGCTGTTGGGATCAGAGACTGACTTTGGTATGGACCTTTTTATGAAAAGCAGCAGTGTTCGTGGCTGGAAACAGTCACCATGATGGATGAGGAACGTGTAAGGTTTAGACATTTTAGGTTGGTTTGGGTTATTTCTTAAAATAGATGTCCCCTAAATAATGAAAAATACCTAAGCTGGTTTAAATCTTTCAAGAAAACAAAATTTAGGCTGAAGGTCCCATGAGAGAAAGTTTTTCTCTTACTCTTCCCAGTTCCAGCTTGTCTGTAGCTGCTTTCTAGGGACACTTCTGGGAACGTATGTGCTTTCATTCTGCTAGTCAGAACCAGAAAAGACAGTCAGAAAGAAAAATAGTGTCTTAATAAAAAAAAAAAGACGAAAAAAAAACCCCAAACCTAAAGCTTGAAAAGGATTATGTAAAGCTTTATATATGTAGGGAGTTTTTATGTACCTGCAGGCTTTGCCATCTGCAGTATTCTGCTGGTTCCTGAGAAGCAGGAAGTGAAGTGAATAGATATGAAGAAGAAAGAAAAGCACCAATGGTATATATTTTATATATATATATATAATATTTCTCATGTCAACATGCAAAGACAAATAATATTCTAATTGTTGTATTTCTCTCATCTTCCTGAACTTAATTTTTTTCTCCATAAATTATCTGTGCGTGGGTTTGGAGAACATTTTAGACATCTATTTTACGGGTGAAGCGGAGGAAAATCTAGTTAGCTAGATAAATTGGTATGCTTTATGATGTATTTTGCAAAGGACTTGCTAGAAAATGAAGTAGCATGACACCTGGGAATCTTCTTCACAACAAAAAGGATGTTTTATGGTGTGTTGGTTTTTGTACTACTAAATCTCATTCTGCTGCACGCAATTCCTCTGGTGCCAGGCTGGATCATAGGTGTAGGCCATGAGACAAGCAGTTCTCCTTTGCCAACAGCTCAGCATTACCCAAAAACGAGCTTAATTTATGATCCCTGGAGAGCATGGCATGTTGGTTAGCTGAGATTGCCAAGACTCATGCTGCCAAACCTTTGCTCCACCTAGGAGCTTAGTCTGTGCTGGACCTCGTTCCAGGCTTTGGCAGAGAGATTTAGGGGACCTCTATTCCAAACCACTTCTCCTCTTGTAAAATCTCTTCATCACCTGACAGCTGTTGAAACTGTGCGTCTGGCTACAGGTTGCAGTGTTTCAGAAGGCTGTGCTAATTTCCTTAATGGATGTTTAATTGGTAATAATATAGTTAAGGAGAGCTATGATCAGATTTTGCTCTTCTGTGTACCACTTGCTATTTGGAACTGCAGGAATATTCTTACTCAGCTTTGTCTTTGCCGTTTGGCCTGTGCTTCACCCTCAGAAAAAAATTTTCCTTTTGAGGTATTGCAAGAAGTTATTTTTGTGGATGCATAGTACTGAATCTGAGTATCAAAGACAGGACTACATCAAGCTGTGGGCTGCAAATTATTATCTTATGCATGCAGTAAACACAGATGATGGAAGTCTTGACCTAGGAGACTGCTTCACTAGACAGATGGATTAAACTAACTGAAAATCTGCAAGTTTATTTCATTCCCTTAGGAAAGGCCTTTGGGTCATAAAGTGTCTATGCAAACCAATCTTTATTTTTACTTTACTATTCTTCTTACTACTAATTTACTAATATTTTGACAATTATTTATGACATTTTAGTATGCATTTTCAGCTTATCCTTCATTTTATACAGACCATACATTTCTGTGTAATGTGCTGGAATAAAGTCGGGTCATTTGCATAACTAAGCCTTCTGCTGTTTCCCTTTTCTCTTACTTTAGAGCAGTCTTGTTTGCATGAAGAGAGGGGGAGTGATGCCGGCGTTTATGTTAGTTATATTTACAAAAACCACTCCTAATCAAAGTTTGTTTGAAAAAGAAAGCCTCTTTAGAAGGAAGCTTATAAGACATCTTCTCTAGGAAAAGAAAATCTCTAAGGGTGTTTTAATAGTAATGTCTAAGAATTCCTAACAAGACATGAACTTTTACTGGGTTAATTGTGAACAAAAGCATGTTTAGGAACAACCCTTTACTCTTTGAATGTGAGAGTCTGTCAGGACTGTTCCTACCTTGTTTGCTTGAGAATCACTCCTGGGTAACCCAATGAAGAAGTCACTGAAGGGAATGAGAGGTGGCTGCAGCTCTGACATACAGCTTTCTATTCCATACTTAGGTCAGATGGATCTCTTTCAAGCATTTGATGAATGCAATTGCTAAGGCTAAAGGGATAAATATCCATGTTTTTTACCNAACCTAAAGCTTGAAAAGGATTATGTAAAGCTTTATATATGTAGGGAGTTTTTATGTACCTGCAGGCTTTGCCATCTGCAGTATTCTGCTGGTTCCTGAGAAGCAGGAAGTGAAGTGAATAGATATGAAGAAGAAAGAAAAGCACCAATGGTATATATTTTATATATATATATATATATATAATATTTCTCATGTCAACATGCAAAGACAAATAATATTCTAATTGTTGTATTTCTCTCATCTTCCTGAACTTAATTTTTTTCTCCATAAACTATCTGTGCGTGGGTTTGGAGAACATTTTAGACATCTATTTTACGGGTGAAGCGGAGGAAAATCTAGTTAGCTAGATAAATTGGTATGCTTTATGATGTATTTTGCAAAGGACTTGCTAGAAAATGAAGTAGCATGACACCTGGGAATCTTCTTCACAACAAAAAGGATGTTTTATGGTGTGTTGGTTTTTGTACTACTAAATCTCATTCTGCTGCACGCAATTCCTCTGGTGCCAGGCTGGATCATAGGTGTAGGCCATGAGACAAGCAGTTCTCCTTTGCCAACAGCTCAGCATTACCCAAAAACGAGCTTAATTTATGATCCCTGGAGAGCATGGCATGTTGGTTAGCTGAGATTGCCAAGACTCATGCTGCCAAACCTTTGCTCCACCTAGGAGCTTAGTCTGTGCTGGACCTCGTTCCAGGCTTTGGCAGAGAGATTTAGGGGACCTCTATTCCAAACCACTTCTCCTCTTGTAAAATCTCTTCATCACCTGACAGCTGTTGAAACTGTGCGTCTGGCTACAGGTTGCAGTGTTTCAGAAGGCTGTGCTAATTTCCTTAATGGATGTTTAATTGGTAATAATATAGTTAAGGAGAGCTATGATCAGATTTTGCTCTTCTGTGTACCACTTGCTATTTGGAACTGCAGGAATATTCTTACTCAGCTTTGTCTTTGCCGTTTGGCCTGTGCTTCACCCTCAGAAAAAAATTTTCCTTTTGAGGTATTGCAAGAAGTTATTTTTGTGGATGCATAGTACTGAATCTGAGTATGACAGACAGGACTACATCAAGCTGTGGGCTGCAAATTATTATCTTATGCATGCAGTAAACACAGATGATGGAAGTCTTGACCTAGGAGACTGCTTCACTAGACAGATGGATTAAACTAACTGAAAATCTGCAAGTTTATTTCATTCCCTTAGGAAAGGCCTTTGGGTCATAAAGTGTCTATGCAAACCAATCTTTATTTTTACTTTACTATTCTTCTTACTACTAATTTACTAATATTTTGACAATTATTTATGACATTTTAGTATGCATTTTCAGCTTATCCTTCATTTTATACAGACCATACATTTCTGTGTAATGTGCTGGAATAAAGTCGGGTCATTTGCATAACTAAGCCTTCTGCTGTTTCCCTTTTCTCTTACTTTAGAGCAGTCTTGTTTGCATGAAGAGAGGGGGAGTGATGCCGGCGTTTATGTTAGTTATATTTACAAAAACCACTCCTAATCAAAGTTTGTTTGAAAAAGAAAGCCTCTTTAGAAGGAAGCTTATAAGACATCTTCTCTAGGAAAAGAAAATCTCTAAGGGTGTTTTAATAGTAATGTCTAAGAATTCCTAACAAGACATGAGCTTTTACTGTGTTAGTTGTGAACAAAAGCATGTTTAGGAACAACCCTTTACTCTTTGAATGTGAGAGTCTGTCAGGACTGTTCCTACCTTGTTTGCTTGAGAATCACTCCTGGCTGCAGCTCTGACATACAGCTTTCTATTCCATACTTAGGTCAGATGGATCTCTTTCAAGCATTTGATGAATGCAATTGCTAAGGCTAAAGGGATAAATATCCATGTTTTTTACCAGCCAGTGACTGAGGGACACTGGTGCTAAGCTATACCCCCTAGAGATCTTTTACCACCACAGGCAAAACCAACGTACCAGACCCTTTACTTTGGAGGCAGTGGGAAGGGGAAAGTGAGTATGACATTGGAAGTTAGTGCTGTCCTTCAGTGAGAGGGCAGCTGTGGGGTTTATCACATGACTCATTGTAGCTAGATAATTGGTGAGGATGAATTTTGGTTGATCAGTTAAGTCTATACTTACAGGTGACTGAAACTTTACCTTCTGTGTGGTTTTGTGACTTAAAAAAACCCCAGGGCATTGGAGCTTGTCAGGTTTTTGTTAAAAATACTGGAAACAGGTGCAATTTTCCTTTTTGTGTGTGCAAAGAAGTGGTTGGTTTTCTTTTTTTCCATGTAATCTCTTTTCCAAATAGTGCAAAGGGAATAAGCTGTGACGCTGAGCATGTTTCCTTCCAGCTCAGTCATTAAAGCTTGTTACCTCACAGCACTTCAGACCCCCTGGAAGATTCTATTGCAAGGGAAGGCAGTGTAACTTAAGATGTTTTGAAAGAGTTTGTCTGGAACAAGATGCCAACAGTGAGAGAAAAAATAGTGCTGTAAATGAGGCTGACGTGCATGACTGGTTGATGTTCATCTTGTCACACTTTCATGCCTGTAGCTGTTCACCTTTGGTTACTCTTACCATTAATGGTAAGAAATAAGCATTTTGGGGGCATGATTCAACTTGGCCCACTCCACATGTGTGTATTAGGGTGAGACAATTCAGACTGCATTGACTAGGTCTCCACTGGCTTACAAGAAAGCCAATGGCAACTTGTTGGAAGTGGACATCTGTATTCCAGATGTCTACATTTAGCCAAATGAATCCCACACAAGCTAGTCTAATGTTGTCTAACATTATTTGTAAGTTAAGAAGGAAAAATGCTCAGTTGGTAATGATCTACTGATCTGTTTCCAATATTCTGTTTAGATGAATTCAATTGAATTTTAGCCAAAGGACTTGGAATAGTGAAGTGGTACAGTCCAAAACCCACTTCCCACCCTGCTCCCCACCCTCCACATAGTTTATATAAGAGAAAACCTCAGGCTTTTGAGTTTTAAATCTAAACTTGACACAAGGTCTAGTTGACTGGAAAGAAAGCGATCAGAGTACAACTACTGTCCTGTGTTCTTGCCTTTTCTGTCTGCTGATCACAGCATAAAGGGTAGAGGAGTCTATCATCAAAAATCCTACTGATTTTCTTTGGCATCACTGAAATGTGATGACTATCCATAATCAGCAAATTTGTATTCCTGTGTTACAGCTGGGCATCCCACCTTGCTTTTTCAATGGCAACGAATGTGTGTGAGAGCTCATCATAACCTTGCTATTAGTAGTTGGATGAGAGCCCCAGTGACCAACCCCACAGCTGTGAAAGATGTTAGCTAAATGGTTTAAAAATAGTTTATATTACTCTCACTGAAGAGCTTAGTGGTAGCATTGTTATGGTCTACTTCTTTTTCAAGTTCGAAACGGCTATGAAGTTACCTTGTGTTTGAAGCAAGTCGTATCTTACACCTCATCTTTTGAAAACTGAGTGGACACGAGGGGAAAATGAGCTTTGTTGGAAATGAGACGTGCATGAATTCAATACTACGGCTCTTACCATTTTTGTCATCACTTAGGAGTTTGGAGAACAGATTGTGAAGTGTAGAATGCAGATGGTGTGGCTTGAGAACATTAATGCAAGGGGCTAGATGAGGTTTGTGTTTGGACTCTGACAAGATCAAGTGCCATCAGCGTTTTCTTAGCAACGTCTGCAGCTGTATCAAACACTTCTGCAAACAAACCTGTAGGAGTAGGGGCACAAGAAATCCAGGCATTACGTCTGCTGTAAGCATTCAGAGATACTTCCAGATTGGTATGGAGAGGAATATATTTCTTTTATTGTTCTGTGAAAACTCTTTCCCCTCCCATATAAGAAGAAAACCTTTTTTTGTTGGTGGTGTTTATTTTCATGAGGTATTTGTGTGTGTGTGTGTGTGAAATAGAAGGCTTAATCAAGAGCTGAGAACATGCACAAGGTGTCTGGGATTTTAATAACT
Source organism: Urocolius indicus (assembly GCA_013401255.1). Taxonomy (NCBI): domain Eukaryota; kingdom Metazoa; phylum Chordata; class Aves; order Coliiformes; family Coliidae; genus Urocolius; species Urocolius indicus. The sequence continues at coordinate 43,662 of WBNH01006360.1, forward strand.
GATATATAATGTGGCTTTAGGAACTAAATAATTACATTTATTCCTGTGTCTGCATTGCTGTGTGATTATGCACTACATCCAAAAAGTTGCATTACACTTTCTCAGCCCCTCAGGACATAAGGTGTTGATGAAATGTCTATTAAGTTACAGTATTATTTGAGTTGAGATTTTGTGTCAAAATTTTGCTGACTCATTTGCTCTATAGGATTTACTACTAAGCTCTTTCAAATCTCGGTCTCCAGTCATGGGAAAATAGGGAAAACACATAAGATAGGTGAACGAGCACTATTAAGTAAAGCCATAAGAAAAGTCTCTTCTCCCTCTTGTTTTGATTTTTTTTTCTTTAAGTTCTGATTAGATCTAATTGTTCTACGTTATGTTTAGTGCCTGATAATGAACTAGATTAGTGACAAAATAAATCATAAACTCTATTTAATCCATCCCTTAAGAGTTTACCATCTCATTTAACATCTGCTGGTAAAAAGAGATTGGAATAAAGAAAGCAGAGCATTGCTCTGTCAGGCTGAAATCTAACTAGTTTGAGAGAGGTGCCTGGTGTGGGAGAGAGTGAGACAACCTTTACTTACTATGGTAAGAAATAACTGTATAAAAGCATGCAGTAGGAGCTTGGAGGTCAGCAAGGAGCTGACTTGCTGTGTAGATTAAAATCAGGAAATGTTAATGAAAAATATTAGTTTCTTGTAGAAAATCCATCAGTCATGAGTTTATTCTTCTTCACAGAAATCTTTAGTTTTCCATTGAAAGTAAACCTTTTTGCAAAAATAATCCCTATCTTTTCTTTGGAAAGAGTTCACTTGTCCTGTTTGAATCCTTGTCACCCCCCTTTGTTGAGCCGAAATGAGTAACTAGTGAAATATCTACATAAGACTAAAGTAATGGTAGTACACGTGAAGGCAAAAGAACATGTTGAGGTTTATCTCTTAGAAGCTGCTTGCTGTGTTGAGGTTGACACAGAGTGTGCTGAAGTCAGTGGAAAGAGTTGTACTAACCAGGGCTTTTGCTGAGTACTGGGACAAAGTGATGGTGGGGAGAAATGTGTAAGGACAGTAATGAGGAGTCATTGCATTTCTATAGCAAACCAAACTTTGGCTGAGAAATTACAATTTAGCTGCAGGCTTCAGCCTTTTAAGTTTTCTTGACCTATAAATGAAGCACTGGGTTGGTTTTGCTGAGGGAAAAGGAAAGAAGACAGATGGAGCACAGGCCTGGAGAAGAAGTTGTTCTTGCTGTTGGTGGGCAAGGAAAAGAATAAATAAGTTGCAGAAGTGACTTCTGGCATGGGCAAGTATGTCCCTGCAACTATGGCTACCATCCCATGTGCCCTGGTCCAAACTGCAGAGCTGCTACAGCTTGGATTTTTGGTTATCAGCAATACAAGGAGGGAGCAGTCTGTATTGGTGGTTACTAATTTGTCATTGATAAGCACCATGTCTACTGTCCCTGAGGACCCATGCACTGGCAGTACTGACAGCTCATACACTCTCAAGCTCCTCTCCCTTTCCCAGGGGAGCACACCCTCTATTTGTGGGGCCTTTGGCAGAGGGCTTATGCAGTGCCCATGGATCATGGACCTGGCAGTTCTGTCACTGGGTAGCAAATGTGAAAATAATTCCTGGAAAGGTTCACTTGACTTTGGCTGACTTCAGTCTGTCTTGTTTGCTTAACTTCCTAAATGCAGGGTAAGGAAGTTGTTAAATCAAGCTCTCTGTTTCTTTCCTTCCCAGCAGTGTTCATCATAAAAGCTTAAGAAGTGCAGAGAGGCAGAGATGGAGTTTCTCTCGTTCTGTGCCAACTTCTGATCAAGGCCAGGCTGCCATGATAAAAATAAATACCTTTCTGCCAGTCAGGCACTGCTTTTGGTGGAAAATAATGGCACTTTCAATTTTTATTTCTGTAACCCTTTGGCTTCTGTAAGGGAACTTAAAATGTTCTCCACATCTTTAACTGCTGCTTTTGCTGAATTAGTATTATATTTCCTGCCTTAAACGATCAGCGAGGAAAACTTGAGAGGAAACAAGTGGACAGGCAAGGAACGTGTTGGCAGTCAAGTTGAGCAGATTTCCTGCTAGCAAAAGGGCATTTTCATCTGCAGGGATTAGGTAGCAGTGACTGAGGATGAAGCAGAGCTGGTAAGAGAACCAACCCCTTCATCCAAGTAGCAGCTTGTGTTGAAGCAGAGTGTACTCTGTGTATTTTGTGATCACTGCCACATGCGTGACGGATCTAATTTGCTGCCTTGTGAATGGAAGACTTAATCTTGGTAAGGTGGTTTATTTTTAGTTACACTGGTGCAAAAAAGTGAAATGTAGGAGAGGCAGAGTTGGCCTCACGGTCTGCTGGACTAAGAAGTCAAAATTCTGTGTAGCATGAAAAATTTCAGAGTTTATTTTCACTCTATTTCCTTTCTATAGTAAACCCTGTTGCTTCTAATGTATGAGCAATTCCTTCTCCTTTCTGAAACAACCTTTTGAGCTTTTTCTTTTAGAGATCTCTTTGCTTCATTTTAGCTTATCAGTGTTATTAAGATGTAGGAACTTCATCCTTGGCTGCATGGCAAAGAGGCGATTCAGTTCTTAAGGGACCCTTACAGCAGCTTCTTGGAACGCTGTGCCTGTAACAGACTTCACAAGGTAGAGTTAGTTGAGGTTGTAGTGATAATTTCCTCAACACCTGGAAAAAAAAAAATCCTTGTTGCTGAAAGGATAAACTTCAAATCAGCACCTCAATATGAGTAAACTCGAAACTTTCTGAATTACATGTAGTTACTTGACATAAACTTCACCTTAGAACATGCATCATCCAGGATGACTCTTGCTGCTGGTGAGTTTATCCTCACTGTACCCTTTCTGATATCAGGTGAGGACTTGTGGCCTCTGTCTGCAGGTAGGAGAACTGAAGTGCAGAGATCTTCTTTGGTCTGCCTGCTTGCCGTGTAGCCAGCTGGTACAGCATGTAAGGCAAGACTGTGCTAGCTAAGAGGAACAAAGGTCATGCCAGGCCAGACACTAGTAACTTCTGACAAAGCAAGGAGCAGACTAGTTCCAGCCTGCAGGGCCTTCCCAGCTGCTGCCTGCGGAGATGGCTCTTCATTCCTAATGCTTACCCAGAAAACCTGCCAGAATTAGCCCTTTTCTTGTAAGTATTTCCATAGCAGCCAGGAAATGCTGGGCCTACATGTGGAGAAGAGAGGAGGAACGTTGTCAGCATGTTAGGGATGCCTGTGTGGGAGTTGGGTCCTAATCATGACAGCAGGCTTCTCTCCAGACTGTGGGCTTTAGTCTTATTCTGAGGATTCAGCTCACACCTTGGAGATGGTTTTGGGGTTTTTTTTTCCCCCTTCTTTGTTAGACTTACCAGAGCATTTGGTATGTCTAAAATATGATGGACTAAAATAAAATAGTTCATGGGCCATGGCATGTTGCCATGTGAATTAATGGTGAGTTTTAAAAGTTGTCTTAGGAAATAAAAAGAAAATAGTGGGAACATTGTGTTTTCTTTTTTTTTTTTGAACTAAACAAAAAATCATCTAAAACACAAAACCAAATGTGAATTAAAGCTTCAGAGTATAGGCAAGTGGCTGATATTTCACTGCTGATAATGTTTTGTAGCCCTCATCTGATCTGTAAACCAGACATAGAAAATAACATTGCTGCAGAAAGCTGCCTTGGGGCTATTGAGTAGGACTTGTAGGGGAGAAAGAAAATGACTGAAGATGGACATGACTGAAGATGCTGCTCATGCCTGCATTGTTCTCCAAGATCTGTTGCAGAGACAGTCCTTTTTTCTGGACAGGCTGGCACCACGTTGCCCATCCCTGGTAGCCTTAGGGTGGTCTGACCACAGTCCTTCACAGCAGTGAGGTGCTGTGTGGTCGTTGGCACAGAAACTGTCCTGCGAGAGCCATGCTTCTACTCACTCACAGGCATCTAGTTTGACCTTCACTGCATCATGCAGCTGCTGCAGAGTCTCAGGAGGTTGCCTTTGGGCTCATGTCACTTTCTCTCTCTTTCTGATCTGAGGGTACTATGCTGCTGCAGGGTCCAATATTTGCATGCTGCCATGTAACCTTGTAAGAAAGCAGGTTGAACTGGTGGCAGCAGGCTCAGCAAGGCAGATTCTCGCAAGCAGTCAAGACCTATATGTGTGAAAAGAAGTAACAAGAAAGCACAGTCATCAGTTCCTAGACTACTGCTTGCAGGAAGGAAAGCTTAGGGAAGAGTGACCAAGTGATAGCAAAAATACCCAAACAATTCCCCAAAATCATGTAATAATCCAAGCATTATAGTTTAGGATTAAAATGTGGAGCACAGCTGTATGTGCAAGTAAGGTGAGGAAACCTCCTTCTGCGCTTCTGACCAAAGAGTTTATGTTTCAGTGTGAAGACTTATAGCTGTATAACAAACATTGCTGTGGATTAGCACGATACTTAAGGTGTCAGAGTTGCAGAAAACAGTGTGTGAAGGAAACCCTGACAGGGCACGAAGATGAGAGATGAGTTCACAATGCCTCAACCACAGTGCTTGCAGTCACACAGTGGTGTTCAGTGGTACCCTTGGCTTGCACCAAAAGGTTTCTGATGGCACAACTGCTGTTTCACTGTCCCTATGTGGGGAGGAAAAGAGACCATTTTTGTATTTGTTCATAGAGCAGCATGGTGGATCACATTGCCTGTACCCAGCTAATTCTACCTACCACTTTTACATAGGGCATTGTAAGGAGTCTGACCTAAGATGCCCAAATATACTGTAACAGATTGTATTTAGACTACTGTGAGGTAGAACAGAAGCTCTCAGTGGGGATCCCTACGTGTGTTAGATGCATGTCACCTCACCCCAGGCTCCATCTTCCTCTGCTTTCTGTTTCAGGGCTGTTTGTCTATGCTGCTTTCTCACAGCCCTTCTTTTTGTTCCTGTTTTTCTCCACAAGAGACAGAGTGGATCTGGTCTTAGATGTTTTTAAGGCATTATTGCTTTCCCACAGTATGTAGCTGCTGTGTCTGATCTGTCACCAGTTCTCTTCTGCAGCAGCTTAGAAAATGCCTTATTTAATGACTCACACTCTGTCCTATGATTTCTCTGACCTTCATTAACCATTTTATGCCTCTACGTGTAATATTGCAGAACAACAGTTCTGTGTCCTGTTATCCAAGAGCATAGTCCTCATGATATTACCTAACAAAGATGATAATGTAATCAGAAACATTTATCCTTATGTCTAAGCTTTGCATGACATGGCTTTTCTTGAAATCATGGACTGCTGTCATGCAATAATATGTATAAAACTATATGAAATCTTCTTCCAGTCTCATAGATTTATCCAGTAGGTCAACTCAGGAGACTTCACAAATTACTTTAGCACTGTTCTTAGAGATGAGCACAATACTGTGTCCTGCTATTTCTACGTACTGCCCTCATCTACTAACCTTTTTTCTTCAGTTAAATTTTATGCTTTTGGCACAGAGTCATTCTTGTTTGTGTTAGGACAACATCGTTGTCTTCCACTGTAAATGAGATTGTGCATCCTGTGGTGACACACAATACCTGCATTGTTCAGAGAAAAAAAAAAAGAATTAAAGATTATTTTTTGGGAAGACACATTTAGAAATGGTGTAGGAGAATTTCAAAGAGCCTAGGGCACTGAATTAAAAAGAAAGAGAAATTGGCGGATCCATGTCTACTTCTTCAGCCAGTCTTTCCTGTACATAGCATGTAAGGGCAAAGAAATCACTTGTTTTTGTAGTCAGTGCAAGTAATTCCTTTATGAGGCAGGTATCTGATTTTTAGTTTCAAGCTGCAGACACAAGTTGTTCTTATACTTAATGTTGACGTTAGACTTACAGATGCCAGTTTGGAGATTGATTCTGGACATACGGAAAAGCAAGTGTCTTCTACATCAGGAAAAAAAGGACCTCTCAAGAATGCTCTAACTGCATGGCAGTAGCTTCAGCTTTTTGTGATGTAGAAATAGATGATGGATGAAGAATCCATTCTGAGGAAACCACATTAATTGTTCTACTTGATTAAAGATTATTTTGGTCATGCTGCCACATATGTGGGTTGATGGAATGGTTTGTCTTGGATGAATTTCTGAAAGGGAAAGATGCTCAGGAGATTTCAATGCTGACATACATAGAGGAAGCAGTGATACAGGTGCTTAAAAGCTGAGGGGGCTGCTCAGTCAGGTCAGAGCAGCGTTGGTGTAAACTGTTCACAGGACGTAAGTGCAGGCAGTGATTTGTTGCTTAGTGCACATCTTTTCAGCAGAGCACATCCACTTCCAGATGTCTGTGATGTGTTGTGATTCTTACCCCTGAGGATTTTTGTGGGAACCTGAACATTTTTTTGCAACTTGACTTTCCACCTAAAGCAAATCTCAGGAAGGTAGCCAGGCTGCTGCTTCCCCTTACTGACTTAGACTACAACAGAAGAGTCAAAACGAGCATATATGGAGAATTTTGTATGAAAATCAATGGAGAAAGTGTGTTTCTGCTAAGGGCTTACTCCAGACCTGGTTTCTGTGGGTAGTTTTCAGTTGTGATTGGATTAAACTTCAGTGAGTCCTGTGCTGTGCTGTAATTTTTGTGTGTGCTAGTGGTTTCATAAGGAGGAATACTTTTTGTATTTTTCACAGACAACCACTGAGTTACAGATGTAAATGAAATGGTTCTGATCTTTTTGCAGAGGTCTTGATTGCATACATGTGCAGGTATTATGTTGGAAGACTCCAGAGTGCTCTGCTCCCTTTGCTAGAAACTGCTCTTAGTGCTTAATTATCTCTTGGGTTCTGTAAAAGCCCTTTACTTTTCCTGGGTTGTTGAGCAGGTGCTCTGAGGAGTTTGCTCATCCATGGTAAGTGTGTACTGTTTTGATCAGAAACAGCACAGATAATATCTGAAACAATTTCTGAAAACAGTACATCATTCTTACATTGAAAATGCTTATTCATCAGGGAAATGGATTTTGTCACTTCAGGAATGAGAAGTTTAGGACATGTGGAACTACTGGGTTGGTTGTTTACAAATAAGTAGTACGCTGGAAAGAAAAGCTCTCCACAACATACCAGTTAACTCCAGCTTGTATCTCTTAGTGTCATGGGGGAAAAAAGACTTTCTGGATGAAATATCCAAATTCAAATTCATTGCTTCATCTAACCCAAAGAAACTGTTCTTACTTTTCCGAAGTCTTTCATTACATGGAGTTACAGTGGATATTCACTGTAGTTTTGCAAGTCCTGAGTTAGTATATTCATACCTAGTAGCCAGGTCAAATGGATTTATTTTTACTAGGATTTCCAATACTTTCATCAAGGAATGTGATCCACAGCCCTAAAAAGTAATCCTTTTGTGGCAGAGACCTTTGCTGTTGGGATTATTGGGAAGGTCACAGGCTCTCTCATATATGAAAAATACTTTACCAAATAGCACAGGAAACCTTGTAAAACTTACACAAAATTAGGTCTGACTTTCTATTCCAGAGCCAGACCCATAATGCACTCTTTACTGGTGAAGCCTTGGCCAACTCTTCAGACTAGAGGACTGCTTTAGACAGTTTCTCAAATAAAAATGAGACTCAGTAAAAGATTTAATACCCACACCAGGGCAAACTGGTTCATGTTAAATAAAAGCATGTGTGCTTTTCATATCTAACAGATTCTTGGTGTTTAATTAAAGTGTCTCTTTTCAACTTGCTTCCTTGCATGCTGCAAGAGGTAAGTCTGCCTGAACTGTCCGTAGCTCTACCTACCACTTTCCCCTGAACGGTGCACACCAATGTAAATGAAATTATTTCTCTAAAGTAGCTATTACCTTAGCTTTATCAAAATTAGATTTTGTGTGCCCTGGCCATCTTTTCCATTTTCTGTACGTTTGTGAATTTCATCATAGTCTTCTCTAGTTTTGGCTAAACTTAATAATTTTGCATCACTTGCCACTTCAGTGCTTGTTTGTTTTCCCCAGTCATTTAAAATTGCATTAAACAGTGGTCCTCACTCTTTGATTGTCAGTCTGCACTTTTAACCTCTTGCCATGTCACTTCTATTAATGGTTTAATGTCATAAAAATTCTGACATTAATCATCTGGAGAAGGAAAATGTTCATATGAAGGACAATGCCTGGAGCGTGGACCTGAGGTTCATAGAAATGAAAGCTTTTAGAAACAGTATCACATCACTAGCAATTTGCCCTTAGTAACTCCCTACCCCTGCAAACCCCACAAAACCAAAAGGAAGGCAATAAAAAGCCAAAAGCAAGTGATGCAGGTAAAGGCTTAAGTTTTAAGATAGATTTATGTTGTTTATTTTTTAATGAAGTTACTTTCCTAAAAGGAAATGGTGAAAGAATCACCTTTTTCACCTCTCAAACGTATCCCATGCTTTATGAAAGACTTCAGAAGCAGTGAAATGGCATTAGTGAACATGTAAAGATAGGCAGTGTCTGCCAGTCTCTAAGCTTTGGGTGAATTCAGATCTAGTCTGGTTCTTGCTTGATCTGCCTCAGCATAAATAGACTCCAAAGTCTTCAGTGGTCTCTCCCTGGGGAGTCATGACAGTAAGGTTTCAAGTGTCCTCTGTTTGACAAATACAACACTAAACATGCCTAGGTAGATACCATATCCAGCAAAGAAATCTGGTGTTTGATCTCCAGAGCACACATCCCTACCGTTTGAACTGAAGGGATCACTTCATTAGCTGCTACTATTACCAGCCACCATTTTCTTTGTGATCCAGCCAGCAACTAGCCAATGTATAACAAGCGCTCCTGACCACCCAGTTTGTTGTTTAAATAAGCCAGAGAGTTTAAAAATACCCAGGCCCTTGCACCACCACCACCAAACTTGGCGTGTCTTAGGGAGCTTTGTTTGGAGCTGTCCTTATTTCCCTAAGAGGAAATATTGTTGTATGTTTGAAGTCCTGGGCTGGGAGTTTAGAAATCTGAGTTCTCAGCTGTAAGGCAGTAATCTGGTGTGAAGCTGGGAAGGCACTTTAGCATTTTTCTTGTGGTTTCTGATGTGTGTGTGTTGCTCTCCTCTCTTGCCCTCGAGTCATCAGGCCTGTTGGCTTCACAGGCTTTTTGCGCTTTGAGGACAACTTGCTTTGCAATTCCTGTAGTGATAGCTTGTTTTGTGTGTCACTGGAATGCTCATTCTCTGAATCTAGCTCAGAATTCAGTGGGATTCTGACAGATAAATTAATTTACGTCTTAGATTTTTTTCTTTTTCCTTCATACTCTCATTTTTCCCACTCACTTTGGGTGTCTTTGGCAAAGGCAGGCAATGCCAAATCTCACTGCTTGTGCAGAAAGCTTGGGCGAAAAGTGTACAGATTAGTTATTCACAACTACCAATGGTATTGTAAGAGACGGAGCACTCCAGGGTCAAGGGCCAAGGCAATAGATCACAGAGATGCTTTTAAGTTGGAGGCATTGATTGTTTGCTTTAAAATTCTTCTTGTCTCCTATGCGTTTCATGCGTGTGCACGTATCTGCCAGATGGGCTACATCAGTCTCATTCTGTAAATATCTTTCACAATGCTTTCAATCGTGGTCTCTATTTGGTACCTTCTGTTAGGCTGCTCCACTCAAAGCTGTTTTAGTGCTTTGTACAGCCACAGCTTGAACCTTGTACACCTTGTTATGATTATCTGTTGATGTTGTTCAACAAAAGCAGAGTAAACTGTTATTTGGCCTGGTGACAGCAAAGAATTGCATTGAGGGTCTCAAGCTATAACACCTCAAGCTGCACCCTTGCTAGACCTTCCAAGAAAAACAAGACCTTGCAAGCTGGGAATTTGCATGGGAAAACTTGAAGACTGAAAAGCTGTAGCAAAGTGGGTTTGGGGCTTTGGAGTTTGGCCTTCCTCTTTCTGACGTTAGCGATGAGCCAGCTGCCCAGCATGACAATCCTTTGCTGTTGTAGGTGCTTCTAGTACAAATGGACCAAAAAACTTTAGGCTTAGATTATCCCTTCTGACTTAAGGTGATTAACTGGTATAAAGTGAGGGCCTCATTGCTGCTCTCTGTTTGTGTTGCTAAATGAGAGAGGCAAATAGCTCTGGGATGCAGGTGACTTGGGTCTTGGTGTCCAAGGGGAGTGTGAAAGAGAAAAGTATCCAATCATGAGTCCGAACTGAAGGTGTTTGCTTTGGGATATCTCAAGCCTCCTTTTCAGGAGATACCAGTATCACAGCTGTTGGTGGAGCCAATATTTAATTGCTTTTCTATTCATCTGGTAACTGGTGCTAGATTTGCCCCAGAGACAGTCCTCTGGTCTTACCCACTACTCTCACCTCAATTTCATGTCCTTGTGAATATTTTAAGTTAATTATAGTTGAAATACAAAGATTATAGGAGAGACTTCAACAAGGTTTTAGTGAATTTAATGTGTCATCTGGTGCTTCAGTTGGCTGACAGCTGTTTTTCAGTTACTGCTTGCACAAGTAGTGTCTTCATCTAAGGCTACACTCGCATATATTTCCCCTTCAGGTAGCTATAGAGAGTGATCATGTCTCCTCTTCTCCAGGCTAAATATTCCCAGCTCCCTCAGCTGCTCCCCATCAGACCTGTTCTCCAGACCCTTCATCAATTTCACTGCTTGTCTCTGGACACACTCCAGCCCCTCAATGCCCTTCTTGTAGTGAGGAGCCCAGAACTGGACACAGTATTCGAGGCGCAGCCTCACTAGTGCTGAGTACAAGGAAACAATCCCCTCCTTGAGCCTGTTGGTCACACTGTTTCTGCCGTTGGCATTCTTAGCCACCTGGGCACACTGCTGCTTTATATGCAGATGGCCATTGATTAATGTCCTCAGGTCTTTTTCTGCAGGACAGCTTTCCAGCCACCCTGCCCCAAGCCTGTAGTATTTCCTGGGGTTGTTGTGGCCCAAGTTTACTCAGTCCCCTCATCCAGGTCACTGATAAAGTTGTTAAAACAGGCTCTAGCACTGGGCCCTGGGGATCACCACTGATGACCAGCTGCCAATTGGATTTAACTCCAATCCCCCACCACTGTCTGGGCCTGGCCATCCAGCCAGTTTTCTACCCATCTCCCAGTACGTCCATCCAAGCCATAGGCAGCCATTTTCTCTTAGAAGATGCTGTGGGAGACTGTGTCAGAGGCCTTACTAAAGTCCAGGAAGACCACATCCACAGCCTTTCCCTCATCCACCAAGCGAGTCATCTTGTCATATGAGGAGATCCTAGTTCTGCAGTGTTCCTTTGCAGGTGTGTGTTTTGTTTTGAGAGACCATGAGGGAGGAGGGAGATTCTAAATTTACTATATTGTTCTTAAACAAGCTTAGCTTTTAATTACTGTTTGCTTTTACAAAATCAGCTTTTTTCAGTGCTTCCTGTTCCCATATCAGCTGGAAGTGCTTTTATTAATGGAGTAGGAACAAAGTATTTAATTTGGTTGCAAGTGACATAAAAGTGAAGCTGCCTTCAAAACCATTCTGCCTCTGCCACCTCTTGTTTAACATTTTATTTCTTCTCCAAATTATTGTTGCAGAGGGCCAGGATGAATAACTTGGCAGTTGTCAAAACAAAGAAGAAATATGTGAGCTGTTCTCTGATTTTATTTTTGCATTTTAAAAATAGCAGCTGTGTTTTTTGTCTGGTCAACAGGTTCTTTGACGTGCCAGACAAATTATTTTCTATTGCTGGATCTAAAGGGAGTCCTGCAAATTAATAAAAGGGGAAAGAAAGTCTCCCAAAGTGAGGTTGAAGCAGCTTTGGAAGACTTTTTTGGGTTTTAAAATTTTTAAAAGTAAGGGAAAAACCTGAACTCCAGGGGGAATGACTAGGCTGGAGAAGATTGTGTGATTTCAGATGATATCATTAAGCCCTGGCAGATATGTTGTGTGATGGGTCAGGCAGCTGAGAAATGTGATTTTACGTGGGATAGCAAAGACCGGCTGAAGCTGATGGCTGCGTATTTCTCAAGAGAAGAAACACAGTGACATTTGGCAGTACACAAACATCTGAGTGTGTTTGATCTCCTCTTGGATTATGCTAAATTGTGTTCTGCTTTCCTGGTTTACGCAGAAACACTGATGACAGTATTTTAGAAATTCACTCTGGTTTGATAGTTTTCATGTGTGGAACCCCAAGTGCTTCTGTGCAGGCTTTTTGGCCTGTGTCACTCACAATACATTGATGTGAAATTTTTGTAGGTTTATCTGGGGACTAGTGTGCCTGATAGCAGATGGAAAACACTAGTTTCGTTCTGCATGATGTGTCAGTTTGAAGGAGCAGGGGGTAAATCAGCAAAGAGGAGTGGTGAATCTTACAGGGATTAAGTAGTACAGTGCTAGACCGGAGGAAGGTCATGAGATCTTGCTACTTTTGTACCCTGGAATCATTTTATCCTTCCACATCCCAGAAATTACACCTTCCAAAATAAATATTGATTGAAGTTTGAGTCCTGGAGGACTATAAGCTGACTCTTTGTAGCCATATATGAAGAATAGGGACTGAAAAAAAGGGATGCTCTGGAAAGAGGCAGCTAAGATCTAGCAGGCTTGAAAGGCAATGGCTGGGAACAGAAAGGATGCAAGAGCAACACAGATTGGCAAAGGTGGAGCTTGGCTAGGATATGGACAGCCCGTTAGGATGTGTTCAGGGGCAGAGGAAGTGCCCTGTGACTTTAATGAAGACTGTGGTTTTTTGATTCATTTGCAAAACAATACTTATAGTAGTATGTCACTTCCTTATCTTAAGAGCATTGGTTAATTTGAGGCTATGTGAATGTTAAATGAGTTCTGGCTCAGCCCTACACTGGAAAAAGTGGAAAGTAAAGAAGAAAGAAAACTAAAAGGGCGAACAAATGTTGGATTGAACAGAAATATTCTTGCCAAAACTATCCATGGGTACAGGAGTGGGGGGGAGGGGGAGGAGAACCCATCAGAAAACCAAGAAACCTCAGATAGTTTCAAGTGAAATATTTCATTCTGGTGAAAGCAATCATGGTGGTTTTTTTCCATTTTAGGATTTTTACAGAAAGGAAGTAGTAGGAACAAAGAATTAAACTTGAAAAGCATTTACAAAACCATTGAAAACAGAAGTAGGTGGTGAGCTGGTAGTAACAGCTGCTAATGAAGACAGTGAGTAGGATGTTCATCCGGGATATGAAGGGAATATTAACTTTCCTCTGCCTGAGAAGAGGAAGAAGTCTTGGCGAGAAGCTAAAAGATCTAGAGATCGAGTTCTGAAATTAGGATTCAGAGATAGCAAAGCCACAGCAAAAAAATATCAATGAGTTCTTTCCATTTAAGTTCTTCCTCACAATGTTTAGAAGTGTTCCTAAGAGATCATTTCATTATGGGAAACATACCAGGTGAGGTGTCTCCAGCCAAAGTGGCAGTAGAAGAGGTTGTGTGACAAACTGATGCAATGAAGAAATGTGTTTGCATTTCCAGAAACAGCTGTTTTTCACCCAAAAATTCAGAAGGAACTCAAATAGGAAATAGCAAACTATCAACTGCAGTTCCTAAGCTGTTACTTAGTTTGCTTTTTGGTATCAGAACCGTGGCAATGTGATAAAAGTTTTACAGGCTCCATGGAGATCAAATACTGTTTATCCTCCTTGCATACCAGGGATGAAGAGTCATTGAAGATGCTATTCTGGATATTGTGTAAATTCATTTTAAGCTTTTACAATCTTTTTCATTAGGTAGCCTTGTAGAAATGAAGCTCTTTCAAGAGGAAAGGTGCTGTTGTGAATTAGGAGCCGGTTGAAGAGTGGGAATAAATAGTCTGGTTCTGCAATTGGAAAAGATTGCTGGGGTGTTACAGGGAACTGTTGGGTCTGTGCTTCATAAATGACACAGAAAAAGCAATGAATGGTGAGATGACAAAGTTTGATGATGATACAGTAGTATTTAGGGTAGGATAAACACAAAAGATATTGTTACAGGTTTGCAGAAAGGTTTCACAGTCAATGGGCAATAACATGGCATATTAAATTCACAGTAACATACATGGCATAAGCCAGCTGTAAATATATACACACAATTATAGGGTTTAAAGTGGTTATTACAATTCAATACAGAAATGTTGAAATTATTATGACTAGCTCTGTGAAAATATGAGCTCAAGTGGCAGCCAAAATGTCCATTCCTGATCAGAATTTATTAGGAGAGTAGAGAGCCAAATTGTAAATTCATTTATGTTCAGGATATCTCTGTGGTGTGTGCATATCCTGGTTGCTGTCATCTTTCCCTGATTTCAGAAAAGGGTATGGCCAACCTAGAAGAAGTAGAGAAATAAGGATAGTTAAAGGAGTGAGATGACTTCAGAAGGCGATTGGACAAATTCAAGGAAGAATTGTCATGAAAGGTTAATAACAAATATTTTAGTGTAAGAGACAAAGTGTCTGGATTTGGGAGTATGTAGCAGGAACAGTGGTGGCTTGTCTTCTCTTGGCTCTTAGAGTCTTCTCCTCATTATGCTTTATTGATGCCTGTATATTCCAGAGCTGCTGGTTGGTTTCATCTTGTACAGCTACTCTGGGCTACTGATTGAAGCGGCATTTCTCACTGGTCACGGGCGGATCATCATCACAAGACTGCTCTGTGTAGATCTCATCTGGGCTTTGTAGTCCAGTAGAGCTTATTCTCCTTTCTATTAAGTGTTGTCATTCTGTGGGGGGAGTGGGGGGGAAAGGAAGTAGGCTTTTGACCATAAGCTGAGAGTTAAAACATGAATTTGTTACTGTGCTCTGAGAGAGTGAGTGGATGTAAACTTGACTTGCTCAAGTTGTTCTTGCCTTGTGTTGGAAAGAAGGGCACTTCATGGGAGGAAGATGATGCGGGAACAGTTTGAGATCTCTTTTAATAGTTTGGGCTGAAAAAAGTACTCCTATTGGATTCAAAGCAGAATGGTGAAAGCCTTATTCACCCCTTCTACAGCAGGATCTGTGCACTGCTTCTTACATTCTGGCTGGCGGCAAAGAGCTTGTCACTGTGAGATCCTGCCATAGGCAGTTGGCTCGTGTATTTCTTGCAACAGAAATCATGCCCAGAAGGCTACAGAGCGCTGCAGTGTTGATTGCCTTATAAATCTGATGAGGAGGAAAAAAAAAAAGGCTTGCAGGTACAAGTGTCCCTGCTGGTTTCTTTGTTGGAGGATAATTGGCTACCACTCCTGGTCACAGGAAAGAGTTCTACTTTGTAACTAAGACTTCATTGCTTCTCAAAGGTTTGTATACTTGTTTGTTCTTCTAGTCTTCCCTTGTAATGACTGTCACAGTCTTGGAAGAACACAGGAACTCAGGTTGTTTATGGTCTGTTAAAGAAGAGGGGGAAAGTTATGTTTTCTTAAAGATCTTAATTATAGATTAAAAAAGAAATGGTTAGCAAGCTGAGCTAGCTTAAACCTATATTTTGTTTACAGAAAAAAAACCCTCAGCAGTGTGCATGTGAAAGGGAAAATGGATATGTGAGTGAAGACTCAGCCCTATTCCAACAGTCTGTTGACATTGCAGGCATGAAATAGGGTTGTTTATAGGTTTTGGCAGAGAATTTCACACTAGATGCTTTTCTTTTCTCTGCAGGGGGTAGGAAGTGCTTAGGACCTCACTTGAGGTGCTTATAAATATTAACTTTATAAAACCGGTGTTGAAACAGAAACCTGTAGAGCCAGACAGCAGAGCTCATTGATACAAACATATTGGGAACTGGCAAAGCTGCCTACAGAAAAAAGGGAGGAGATGAAGCCTGAAGACTGTTACCTATCTATGGTATCGATTGCATAGCAAATGAGACTTGTGTGGCTGGAGGTACTCTTCTGGTCTCATGCTTTCATTTGGGCTTGTCCCTTTAGACTACACTCCTACAGCTGATACTGGTGGGAAGAAATAATCCTAACATGGAATTAAACTCACATATATGTGAGTTTTCACTTAAGCGTATCAAAAAAGCTGTTGTAGTGGCATTGAATTCAGGAAAATACTGCGGGAGAGCAGGAAGGCAGCAGAGTGACAGCTGGGTTGCAAAGAGACTTTGTGCGTTTCACTTCTGTATCAAGATGAACTGCAGAATATGGTGTCAGGATAAAGAGAACCAGATACTTGCATCACTGTGAGATAACGTAATGATTATGTTTTACTGAAAGGAAAAAAATTTTAGTAACTGAACAAATCCTCTGGCGGCAGCTTCTTTTTCCATTCCAAACACTTTTTTTTCCCCTCCTCAAACTGTGAGGGAAAACTTGTGATGCCGCTTGTAAAAAGTAACACCGGTGAGCTGACATTATTTAGGGGACAGGAGGTCACACCAGTCTGCTCTTCAGTGAGTGCAACAGATGTTCCTTCCTAAAAAGGACATGCTGTACTCTTTCTCCAGCTTTCTGGTGCTCCAAAAACTGTACATCAAGTGCTGCAGCTTTTGCGCAGAGGTCTTGGCATTAGGTATTTTTAGTTACTCCTACACGGGATGACTCAGCCCCTCTTTTACACAAAAGAACAGGGTTGGTTAAAGCCTTCCAAAAATTGTCAAGTGGGAGAACTTTACAATTGAAATGGATCATGCCCCCAGGGTTTCGCTGATGTGTATTTGGATTCGTTCATGAAATCCTATGGTGGTCTTGGTGCTTTGCTTCTTTTCAGTGGAAAGAAACAAAAGGAGGACTAAGATATACTCCCTTAATGACTTTACTACTTAAAAAGCCCCAATCTGATGTGAGGAAGCACTGGACTGATTTTAGGCTGCTACTGGTTAATATCTACTGCCTAACTGATGAAGTGCAGTAAGTCCACCAGGAAAGAAAGATGCTGTAAATGTGGTTAAGAAAATGTGATGCTTCAGTTTTGCATTGCAGCTGACATTAGAGATGGCCAGTCTCCTTGTTCCTGTTCTGAGATTCCACCTGCTGGGTTACATGATTATGTGATTTATCCATTTGCTTTGATAAATGAAGTATCAGCATGTTTTGTAGGTGAAGGTCCATTAGTTTGGTGCTCAGCACTGATTTGGCCAGCTACCAAACAAGGTGATTCTGGGAAACTGAAAGGCTACTGAGCAGAAAGAGCAGTCACTTCTGTATTGCTACCCCTATGCTTTCTCTGACATTTGGGGCAGAATTTGCTACTTGCAGTCCAAAGCAAGTAACAGCTAGCTAATAATACTTCTGCTTACTCAGAGTTGGAGATTATAGGGAGACAGTGTCATCTTTGTGTTAGGAATTTAAAAATGACGCTTTTTCTTTGTTGAAAGATCAAATTTCAAGATTAGAAGGTGATGGAACAGGCTTCTGGATGCATTCTAAAAGGAAACAAGTGGGTTTTCATCTGATAATTCAGGAGTTAGCATACCTACGTTCTTCTTCCTCTTTACTTTTTCTGATTTTTATTTTTTCATTTGAAAAATACTGTGCAGTCCTATCACAGCATTCACTCACGGACCTTATGTCAATGGCCTTCTCTTCATGAGACTGAGGTCAGATGCCAGCTCTCCACAGGATGCAGGTGTCACGTGGAGACCCTCTTACCTGAGGTTCAGTTCAAGCACAGATTTTGTAACTCATAAAACACTGTGAATTAGCAAATTGAAGCACCGCAGCAAGAGTTGAGCACTGTGAAACTGAATAGTCCCGAGTTCCCAGTTATTGTCAACCAGAGTTTGCTATAGGCAGGCATTCCTGTGTTTGACTAGAAAAATTCACAGAGTGTACTAGAGCTCATTGATTTTCATGTGACTTCAGGGTGGCTTCAGGTTGCACTGGGACAAATCCAACTACTGCTACTCCCAAATTAACCATTCAACTTCCTCCTTGTTTAGATGAAATGAACTGGAGGAGTCAGTGGGAAATGGATGACTTTTAGAATTGCAAACTTTTAATAGAGTTGGAATAATTCTCTCTTTGTTGGACAAAAAAATGACGTTGGTAGCTATTATATTAAACTTACTGTTGATCAGATTCTGAGGACAGAAATTTGTCTCAAAGGCAGAAGTATCAGAGGTGAGTTTCTGATGAAACCTGTGATCTTTTCTAACTGTGTTTTGGTCATCTGAAATGTTTTCTGTACTTTTTTTGTATTGAAAAAAAAACCCAAAACCATGTGATCCATTCTGTAGATACACTTGCCACTCATTCTAGCAACAATGCTGATCAGCTGTTGAAAAGTCATGTATTTTTATGATCTAATGTCCCTTTGCAACTCTGATTTTGAAATTGTTTGCCTTATTTAGTAACCATTCTAGTTTTCTTGCTGCTTTTCATCTCTGATTTTTCCTGCACTCTGTAGCAGCACTCAAATCTTGTGCCAACGTTACATCATCCATTACGCAGCTGAATCTGAAAGTAGGATTGTCAGACTTTTTTTGGTTTCCTTTTAATGGGAGCTGCAGTGGTTCTAAAAACTCTTGGTCTGGGAAATCTTTTAAGATGAAATCCTCCAGTACAGCACAAGCTCTAGAAAGGCAAGGTCTGATTCAGATCCCTGCTGCTCTGTCTCATTGTACACACTGTTCGCAGCTCCTGTGGTAACTACATTTAAGGTTTGCACCTTGAGCCTTAAAAGCTGTGAATCGGGAACAAGTCTTAATTACTGCCCTCCCCACCTCTGCAGGGTTGCTATGAAATGACAACATATTGCATGGGGGGGGGGGGGGGGGGGGTGGAAGTGGAGAATTAATCTATATCCTCTTTCCCATTTCCTGAAACAGCCTGCACCTGGGTTTCAGTTAGTCAGCCAGCTGCAGTGGTGGCCTTGCTGTTGGTACTCAGGGGCTTGGCTTCAGCCCAAGAGTAGGACTGTTTTTCTACTGGTCAGATGTTGCATCTGAAGCATTTGGTGCTGAATACACAGAGGGGTGTGTGTCGTTCACCTGAATGCCGTGTTTGTATTAGTACAGTTTGCTCTGAGAATAGTGTTTGGTTTGTGTTTTGGGGTTTTTTTGTGATAGGAGTTATATGATACGTGGTTACCCTGGAGACAGTATTTCTGTGAGTCTTAAAAGAGACATAGCTATTGTTTCCTCTGCTTTTAGCTCAGGTGTTTTCCTCCTGTTAATAAACAGGATGGCCATGGGAATGTAGGTTGGAAAATGTTTTCCTTCACATTTGTGAAGTCTTTTTCTTCAGTGTACTTTGCAGAAAGTGATCAGTCAATCTCAAGAAAAATCCTTTAAGAAGGTGGTTAGCATTATCTCTTTTACAGATGTGAAAGTGACATAGTGAGACAGAATAACTTGCTCAAAAGCACCAAAGCACTAAGTGTCAAAATCCTGGGATTAAAACTGTAGCTTTGGCTCTGTTTCAGATGGGGTCCAATAGGAGCAATAGGGGTCAGGTAAACAGTGAGACCTTGGCCACACCATACCTTGTGCGAGCTGCACCTGAGCCCTGGGGTCTGCAGTGGTGGGTTCATTTGAGGTAATTTGTATGAGAATCAGTTACATGTATTTATGTGAAATGTTTGTTGGTTGGATATAGTGGAATTTCTTTGTTGCATGAGTTACCTGTTTAGCGTTGGTCTGTGCTGTTTAAACATGACCAAGAGGTTATGTAACCTCCAAAACTGTACAGATCTCTTGAGGGAAGTAATTTTTGACCTTTCTTCTTAGTTTTCTTATGCTTTACTAGACTGGCAAAGAAACTGGAGGCTGGGGTTTGAAAGCAAAACCAGGCAGGGAGAGGATGCAGTGAAGTATTTTGCTCAGACTTGAAAGCCAACTGTAGCTGCACTTCCTCATGATGCGGGTTGTCTCTAGTCAGTAGGTTTTTGGTAGATAAAAGTTTTTCTACTTTATGCACAAAACGTTTATTTTGAAACTTGTTTTTGTTTGGAATGGAACAAAACTTTATTTTGTTTCAAAGTTGCTGAAGAGCGATGGTGACTAGAAAAGTATATCATAGAATCATAGA
>WBNH01006361.1:0-161266 GCA_013401255.1 Urocolius indicus
TCTATGATTCTATGAAAGGAGACTGTTTTTCACCTGGTGTACTCAGCGGAGCATACATCGATGAGTCATCCTTTCAATACCTTTTCTGTTGGCAAATATATAAAGTGTATTCAGCATATTTAGGGTGCATATAGTTTTGTTATTTATCACTGTTGTCATAAATGTAATCTGTGGAGGAGCTTTGTAATGGTAGTAGTATGTCAAGAATAAGTTTTGTATTTTTCTCAGTGCAATTTGGATACCTCTCCTGTTTTTTAAGATATGAAAGTATGATTCTTCCCATGTAATAGGAAATGAGGCTTAGATATTTAACAAAAGTAGAACTAGAACCTGGGTATGCTGAGTTCCCACAACGTGTCCTATGAGCAGACCTGGCAAAGGGAAGGGTAAGACAAAATGGGAGAAAGCTGAAAATTGAAAGCTTTGGCAATGAAAGCTTTAGCAATGAAAAGGGACTGCAAAGCCGGCGTCTTTTCCCAAAAAGGAGAGAGGCAGAGTGACTCGTATACTGCTTAGTTATTCAGCGCTTCCAGGTTGTTCTTGGAATTTACTGCTATCTAGGTACCTTTAGAGTTGTCTGGTGGGCACTGCTGCTGGAGCAGCCATCTGCCACTCCAGAATCCTGGCTGTCCTTGAGCTGGCGTATAACCTCCTTTGCACTTCTTTGGCAGCTCAGCCAGGAATGAGTGCTGGGCAGAAAAAAGATGAAAGGAAGAAATGGAGAAATTTAAACCTGAACATTTGAAATGTTTTTCCTGAGGTCAGTATAGGAACCCTGACGGGACAAAAATATTTAAGAAAAGAAAAAAGAAAAAAGGAAGAGGAGGGAAGGGAAGGGAAGGGAAGGGAAGGGAAGGGAAGGGAAGGGAAGGGAAGGGAAGGGAAGAGAAGAGAAGAGAAGAGAAGAGAAGAGAAGAGAAGAGAAGAGAAGAGAAGAGAAGAGAAGAGAAGAGAAGAACAACATATGAGAGTTATGAAAAGCATCATATCTGCCCTCCTTCCCAGCTGTGCAAGAGAGATAGCACTCTATTCAATGTGGGTTTAGGTAGTCTGCCAGTGTTTTGGTACAGTTAGAATTGTTTCCTGGTAGCACAGCAGGAAGGTAAGGCTTTGATGCATGGAGGCAATGAGGCTTTTAATGTTATATGAAAACTGACAAAATTAATGGGGGCAAAAAACACCACCAGGTTGTGGGCACAGAGACCTAAGTTAGGTGGAGGCAGTTTTTACTCTAGCCAAAGGAAAGATGACAGAAAGACTAATGATTGTGACTGTAGCAGCTGCTGACTGCATTAGCAGTAGCAAACCCAGCCCAGTGGGATGCCTTTGCAATATAGTTCCAGGGTGGTAGCTTTAAATGTCATTTGAGGTTACTTCCATTTTTCCTTGTAATTTTTCTCTATCTTTAATATATTATTTATTTCAGAGTACACCACTGAATCTTTTACAGAGAATTTTTTCTCCAACTATTGATTTAAATGAGTATTAACAAAAAGAAATCATGACAACAAAATCTTACCCTTGATTATCAGTCAATCACATTTCAGTTCTTATCACAAGCTGCTGATCGTACTGTTTCTTCATAAAGAAAACAATGATTTTTTTTTTTTTTTCTGAGAGAAAAGCAATAAAAGACATTTTTCCATAACAGAAGATAAGCAAAAAAGATCTTTCAAGGCTGAATGAGATCATGGACAGAAAATGTGTCTTTTCCATTTCTTTTTTTTGCCTTAAGGGACCACTGTGCTAGTATGTATAGGTGAATGACTGTGGGTTGGTATTTATAGGTTATCAGCTATGGATGTTGTCTGAAATGCCCAGTTTTCATGTGAGAGCCATCGTACTGTTCTGTGATTACTGATAAATATTCTAGAATAAATACCCCTCTCTATCACAGCTACTCAAGTACACTGTGCAGAGAATCACATTTCTACCATAAACTGTCCAGTCATTTAAGTTTTTCTTCCCTTGGTGGTCTGTGCTGCAGTCTTCAGTGCTGTAGAAATTAGGTATTTCAACAGTCACAAGCAGCTATTCTTCTTTGGTTTATTTTTCCAGGGTATCACACCACAGAGCAACAGAATAGCTGAAAATGTGGGACAGTATGCGAAGCAAGAGGTGCAATGATGGTCACAAACGAGTTCTATGCATGGCTTATTCTGTCCCTTCCTGTACACAAGAGTATTTTGATACATGTAAAATACAAAATCATTCAGTAATGTGTTTAGTTTTCGTTATTGAATTTTGATTTGGAAGATGACCACAGTGATACAGGTGGGCTGATAGACAGCAGGAGGAATTTTGTTTGGTTACACTGACTAGAAGAAAACAATGGCAATGAGAGTTCAAGAAGCTCTTAAATTAAGATATCTTTGTACTCAGTAGCATGTCTTTGTTTCCATACTTAAGCACAAATGGCCCTAATCTAAATTAAGTATTTGGGCTATATTTAATAGTCTATAGTCACCTGGAACCAATAATAAACTCATACATGCAAGTTATCACTGCAGCTCTTAGAGGAGACCTTAGACCGTTGTCCTCAGCCACCCTGTTAACCATACTCCACCAATGGACTGTGAGAAGTATCTCAGGTTTACAGAGAAGATCCAGACGTGAGGGATTACATTGTAAAAAAGACAAAGGAAGGGGTGGTGGATTGGTTTGCTTGCACTGCTGATTTGCTTGTTGTTTTGTCTTTTTGTTTCCTTCAGGATGTACCCACTAAACTGGTGGCCAAAGCTGTTCCTTTGCCTATGACAGTCCGTGGGCATTGGTTCTTGAGCCCAAGGACAGAGTACACAGTAGCTGTGCAGACAGCATCAAAGCAAGTTGATGGCGATTACGTTGTTTCTGAGTGGAGTGAAATCATCGAGTTTTGCACAGCAGGTAATGTTGCTGAGGAAACATGCACCACAGGATGCATGCTTTAATGCTAGCTTTGCTGCCTGAGTGGGTTAGCCATCTACCAGTATCACCAAGGCTGGTATAGTTACAGCAGTCACACCTGGAAACTGGAACTGTCACTTCAGATTTTGTATGTGCTCAGGTTTGGTGCGTTAATGAGAGGCATGTGGACTTGTCCCTTTGCTCTGCAGTGGCTTAGCTGCCCCAAAGCTCTGTGCCTGGCACCGTGTGTGTCCCAGGCTAGGAAAGAGGACTGGTGAACCCAAATGGAGCAGGGCCACTCATGTGCCTGATTCTGGCTACTAGGACCCATGGAAAAAAAATAGATTGTCAGCTCTCTAAGTTGCTTAAGAGATTCTGCTGCTCTCCCTTCTCTATGTGCTGCAGAGCCTGAGCACCACCTCCCTGTTTGGAGGATCAGTTTAGCCTGACATTGATTTATAAGTCACTTCTGGATTCTCGTCACCAAGTGGCAGTGTGCTTGCCTGTGTGAAAGCTGAGCACTGAAGTGAGCTCACTGTGAATTCTGTGTTGGTTGAGATGCCTATTAGGCTGGGTCCTCAGCAAGCCTGTTTGTTTAGTTATGCAAATTGTTATTGGCTTAGTGGTGAGTATGTGGTCGCAAACAGTTTATCAAATGACATAAGCCAGAGAGGGCAGTTCTCAGCTCCTCTGTGATCCCAAATACAAGGAAACTTGTTCTAACATGTGAAATTCCGAGCAGAAACTTGCTGTGTATTTGTGGGGAGAGTCAAACATACATGTTCCTGACATTTGTCTGTGGCCACAGTTGGACACCAGTGCTGGGCTGTACAGGGTCGGCATAGGGGCTACAGGATGTGAGGTGTTACTGAGGCTCTCTTTCCAATTTTAAGCCCACTTGTCTCTGTAGCTTTTGAAGCATATTGTGGTTTTCCCTACCCCCTCCCCCCTAAATACTACCAGATTGTCTTTCCTTTTCAGATTATTCAAAAGTTCACCTAACGCAGCTATTGGAAAAAGCCGAAGTGATTGCAGGCCGTATGCTTAAACTGTCTGTTTTTTATCGGAATCAGCACAAAGAATACTTTGATTATACCAGGTAAGAAACTAAACATATGCAAAGTTGTTTGGCAAATTAAGGGAGTAATGAAAATAAGTAAATAGAGGCAGGTATGCTAAAGCTAGAGCTTTATTGCCACTTAGAAGAAAGAAAACAATAAACGGTAACTCCTTTCTTCTACTTTGCTTAATTCAGCGCTTCCATGAAGCAAGAAAGTTTGTGTTTTGAAGCAGAAACTGAAGTACTCACAGGGCCTCCAGTCTGATTAAAGTATCTGTTATCATAAGAATAGTAGTAGCCAAATACTTCTATCATACTAAGAAAGTCAGTGAGATGACTACACAACTAGGAGTACAAAACTATGTGCATAGGCACTTGCCTCCATGGAAGAGTTCCATCTCCAATATTTGCTCTCCACATAAAACCAGTTAATTTCTATGCCCAAATATAGTAATTGGGTGTGTCTGAATGTTGATTTACAGATTGTGTGGGGAGGGAGAGGGAATGATGTTAGACAATTTTACACCCCCATGTTTCAGTTGCCATGAGCAAATGGGATAGCTGGAGGTAGGTTCCTTATTCCTGTTGGAGACCCAGTGTACCTTTGCACACAAAACTGGAATCATCATTACAGTAGACAAGAAAACTTATCATTAGGAGTCAAATCTCATATACTGACTGAGCAGGAGCAGCCACCACGCAGAGGTAACCTTCCACTGTTAGAAGAACATGGATGAGAGGTAAGCAGCGTGCCGACATGTTTCAGCACTGACTATGCTGCTTTAATATGCACTGAGAGATGGGGCTGCTGCTGGGCTGTGTAATTGCAGTGTTATGTGTCTCACTAGTACCTGTCTAGAACTGAACATTTTTTCCCACTTTGAGCAACTGTGGAGTTCCAGGAGTGTCTTGTGTACAGAGTTTGTTCTTTGCCTTGTGTGTTTTGGAAGAATTATTTTATTGCACATGGGGAAAAAGCTGCTCAACTCAATGGAGGCAGAGAATTAATGCAGCTGTTGAGGCGCTTTGAGGACCTCATAAATCATTACTGCCATCCTCGACTAGATACCCCAACAGGGTATCTAGTACCAGTGGTGGTTTGGTTTCTCATATAGCTTTGTTTTCAGATGTGTAATTAGAGCACACCTGCTCTGAAAATTACCACTGAGGTTCAGTAATAGCTGTGGCTTTGGCCTTGTTCTGCCAAACATGACTGTAATTGACTGCACTTTTGATTGTACTTTTCCCCTCCCATCTGTTATAGTCTTTCTTGGTTTGATAAAAAACAGATGAGTTTGCTTTCCGTTCTGTTAGTGGGTTAAAGAGACAAAAAGGTGTGGTTTGGCAGCTCAGTATGAAGCTGAAATACCTGTAACTGCCTGGTGCTCACCTTTTCTGCTCAGAAATGTACAAATATGGTCATAAGGACTAGCCTTTCCACACTGCACCCTAAACGCAGGATTTCTTTTAGGGAAAATTCCTTGTCACACTGTGCCTGTACACTGGCCTCTCTGGTGCCATCACTAGTAGACGAGTTTGGAGAAGGTTGGAGAGTAGCTCTAGTAGCCTTGACAAACAAGAATCTGTCACACAGCCCCTATATTAAAGTTTGAAATTGTGAACTTGCAGAGAGTGGTCATGTCACACTGCTGCTTACGTTGGCTGCGAGGCCAAAAAAGCAGCTCAGATCCCTGAGAGAGTAACCTATAATTAGCCTAATTGGCCACTGGATGTCAGTATCTTGCCACAGAAAGTGAACTGCATGAAGCCTGGCTTTTCAGGTTGCAGAGATGGGGATTACTCAAACAGTTTTTCTCCCTAGTAATTGTTTCAGTCATAAAATACCCCCACCCCAATCAATGTCTTTTGAAACAGGGATTGAGACAATAACTATGTTTTATCTGAATGGCTCACAAAACTTTTGAACTTTGTCTTAGAGTCAAATTATGCTGCTGAAATTAGAAATAATGAAAAAAAAATCAGTTGGAGATATTGCTGAGTTGATTTAGAGCTATTTTGTATGTATACACTGAATTCATTTTCTTTGACTTCTACCTCCTGCTCTTAACCAAGTAGACCTCATTCACAGCACCATTTTACCTGTAGCTGTTGTGAGTTAAAAGCAGAGCACAGTCTTTCTTGGCCAGTACACCCTCTCCTGAAAACAAACAAAATAAAGGAAAATAAAGAGGAAAGAAGGAGAAAAGAAGAATAAAAAAAGAGTAGAAGTAAAGCAAGAGGGGAATGTAAGAGTCTCCAGCCCCACAACCTCACGTGTTTGTAAGCTATCAGTGTGTACAAAGGCATTCTCTAAGGCTGCCTAGTAAGTTGGGTGTTTTTCAGACTGTGAACGGAGCATGTTTCTCTTTCTGGTATCACAGAATTGCAGGTGCATAGAGTGCCAAAGCTGTCACTGTAGCTTTTCCAGAGAGAGCTTTGTGGAGGACAACCTCCGGGGAACTGCTATACGTAAAATGTCAGGTGCTAAGGAGGATGAGATGGGGTGTTCTGGATTGTTCTAAATTTAGCAGCCTAATGCTGATGAGTGCAATTTGGGATTTAGAGTTTTTAAAATTCACGTGTTACATTAATGGTTTCTTTTCACTGGAACCAAATTGAGCACAGATTGCAAAAAAAATTAGTTAGCCTTGTACATTTTTTCCCTTAGGACTAGTGGCTGCAGAAGCTGGATACCAACCAAAGTGGAAACTACCCAAATTGCCTAATACCCTGTGCCCAGTTCTGCTCTGACTGAAGTAGACAAATTATTAGAACTGAAATTATCATTTAGGGGGAAAAAAAAATCCTGTCAGATAGTATGTATGTTCCTTCCTATAAGCTCCCTGAAAAAATGTCATTCAGTACTAACTTTCACTGGCAGATTTCTACATGAAACATACACTGCCCATGCTAAAATTAATGGTACATTCAGTGTATCGAGACTGACTTGCTGTTTTCAACATGTGCTTAAACCAAAATGTGTTTATTGTTAGAATTGTAGCGAAAGGCTGAACAAATTGGCTAATTAAAGATATTGGTGGTTTGGGGCTTTTTTTGTTTGTGCTATTCTTTGCCTGCATATCATACCCTCACAGCTCACAGTAGACAGAGAAGCCAGCCTGGAAAAGCAGATTTTCCCCTCGAGCAAGTGCTGAGTTATTCTAGATCTTTCCCAGTCTGGTGCTGACTTTCTTGTTCCTAAGGCCACGACACTAACCCCAGTTTTCAGTGTAACAGTTTTCCTTTGTGTCCCTTCAGAACTGTTCCCAAACAGCTCAACGTCTAACTTTCCGCTTTTTCCTTAACTTGTGTTACAAAATAAACAATACCCATCATTCATTTGTAGAGAGCATCATGGGAATGCTATGCAGCCCTCTGTTAAGGATAACAGTGGCAGCCATGGCTCTCCAATCAGTGGGAAGCTAGAAGGCATCTTCTTTAGCTGCAACACCGAGTTTAACACCGGGAAGCCACCACAAGATTCACCTTATGGAAGATACAGGTTTGAGATTGCAGCTGAAAAACTCTTCAACCCCAATACTAACTTGTACTTTGGAGACTTCTACTGCATGTACACAGCCTACCACTACGTCATCCTTGTCATCGCCCCCGTTGGGTCGCCAGGAGATGAATTCTGTAAGCAGCGCCTTCCTCAACTAAACATAAAAGATAACAAATTCCTGACCTGCGATGAAGAAGATGGGGTCATGGTTTACCATCACGCCCAGGATGTTATTTTGGAAGTAATTTACACTGATCCTGTGGATCTCTCCCTCGGCACAGTTGCGGAAATTACCGGTCACCAGCTGATGAGCTTGTCTACTGCAAATGCAAAGAAAGATCCCAGCTGCAAGACCTGCAACATCAGTGTTGGACGTTAAACCTTCCCTCGTGACTTAGGAGCCTTCAGACCTCTTTTGCCCATTTCCATAGTCAGACATTTTTGTCCGAAGCATGCACATGCCGCTGTCACCAAAAGCAAACACGACTCGTCAAAATCTCCAATAGCCTTTTTAGTATTTCTTCTCTCCCTCTCCCCCTTCTCTTCCCCCGATGCTTTAAATGATTAGAAGTCCTGGATTTCTTTCTGGCAACCATTTATACCTAGATGCTGCAAAAATTGTTTTCTGTTTCTTGCCAAACATAACAAAATCCTATATAAACTGCTTTAGCAAAATAAAAATAACAGCTTATAAATGGTGTTTAAATATTGCATTCATTTTAACTACTGAACAAATATTGGGATAACTCCAAACAGCATGAAAGGTTGTAATTGCAGCATGATTTCAATTTCAGAGCCTAGAAATGTCAGCACTTCCAACAACGTGTTGTTTGACGGTGTTATTTATGTTATTTATATTAGCTAACTGAAAACAGAAACTGTGTCTTGACATAATAAATATAATAGAAAAATATTTTATTTGTACTGTTGTATAAAATATTATACAATCATATAGAATATATAGATGACATTTTAATATCAACTGTATACATATGTCATGAAATCATTTTCCCTTATCAAAGATGTAGTTTGTAAACTTCAAATACTCTGTATCTGTTCCTGTTGCTCTAGATGACTTTAATTAAAACAGATTTACAAAGGAGACCATTTCTGATTCATAAAAGTTCTAAATTATTAAGTAAGTTGGTACACTGGAACAACAAACCTCTGAGAAATAAAAAATTCCATGGTGAGCATTCATTCTTTTTCCTCCAGACTACTTGAAAACGTGTACAACTTCAAAATCATGCCCAGCCAGTACATACAATAGAAATACAAACATGGTTGGTACCTAATAGGCTTTATAAAACAAAAATCTTCTTACCAAGATAGAAAACAGGTTACTTATACCATGTGGTCAATACAAAATGACAGTCAAAGCAAAACAGGACGCATGATTCAACTTCAAGTCCCTTTTTTTGTTTTCCATTATTCTCTCATGTCTGGACTAGATATTTCCCAGAATCCCCGCTTTTCGTTTCTAGTACAAAACCCCCAGCTATTCCTTCTGTTAATAGTCCACTTTTCACACAAATGGTCTATAACAAATAGTGAAAAAAAAAAATCTTCTTAATATTACAAAGTGTGGTGCCTGGAAAGTTAAGAAAGATGCATAACTCCAATGGAAAAATATCTTTTTTTATACTCTTATTTTTAGTAAACAAGAAGTCTAGTGCGCCTCCACCAGATCACTGTGACA
The DNA here is from genome assembly GCA_013401255.1 of Urocolius indicus. Taxonomy (NCBI): domain Eukaryota; kingdom Metazoa; phylum Chordata; class Aves; order Coliiformes; family Coliidae; genus Urocolius; species Urocolius indicus. The sequence continues at coordinate 9,148 of WBNH01006361.1, forward strand.
CTCAGTTATATACCATGTACTTTATCTATCCAAAATATCTTGGCATAATGCAATAGTCTAATCTTGATTTAATATAGCGATGTGGCAATTTATAACACATGAAATACTCTGACATTTTACAAAGTGCATGCATCTAGACGAGCTTTGGTAGTTAGAAAAGCAAATGTTATAGCATCAGGCAAAATAAAGTGCAGAGTTTAATACAGAAATAAATATTAGCATGTAGTTGATCTATTTACTGAATTTTAAGTACCGTGAGCCAGCCTTGTGAATCAAAGTGAAAAGGACAGCAGCCAATGTTACCTCTTCCCAGTGAACTGTATCTTATTCTGTGTTTCCCTTATTTCTGAAAGAACAATAGTTCCATTTGGCAGTTGTGTTCCATCCTCTGTATTTTTTATTTGCATAGACAGTATCACTTTGCTCTCCTCCCAGAATTTTAGACCAAATCCTGGCACTGGTTCTGCGTATGCACCTTTCTTTGAAACTACTAGATTTGAATAGCGACTCTGTCTTGAAAGACAGAGTAGGCTCATGAGTTTTCCCTTGTTTTAGTCTCATGTTTCTTTAAACCCCGTGACTCAGCGCATTGAGAACCGACATTAAGAGTTAATTATAGCACGTGTTAATTCTGGAAAGAAATGTATGGTACATGACCATTTATTAAAATGTGCTAAAAACCTGAAGAGCCTTTCCTCACACTTTTTAAACCTAAGAGCAGGTGAAACTGCAGATCTACAATACTTCAGTGTCCTCATAATTTCTAACATTCTCACAGTACACTTCAAGGCTTTTTCAAAAGGAAAAAAATATATACTCTAGTCCACTCACCCATGCTTAATATTCTTGCATATTGCTGTCCTCTCTCATTCCAGCTAGTATAATTGGTAAAGTGCATCAAAAATCTCAGTGTGTCAAAGAGTTGTGCAGCAGACCAAGACCTCTAAAATTACTTTCTCCTTTTCATTACTTGCTTTGTTTGCTTGTTTCTGCTAGAGAACAATTCACAGCCTTGAGTTCACTTCAGATGGTTTTGGAAATGTCGTGCTTGCTGATGAGAACCTCCAGGAGCCTGATTTTGGCTTTTGTGTGCTTGTATTCGGAGTATTCCTCAGCCATTGGCACCCGATCTTCTTTTTGAGGGCTTCTGTGAAAAGCAAATAAAAGTGCCATCGCTTTTATGAGTACGAGAAGAAAGAGTCATTAAAATTCATTCTGCAACAACTAATGAGAACTGGGTTGGATTTTTTTTTCTTAACTGTAGGTGACTAAAGGTGTTTTGACAGGACCAAAACATTCTATGAGCTCATTATTTACCTTCCTGTCTGTTTATAGAATTGTTCCTCAAACTCTCTCAGAGCTTTGCGAAGCCTTTTCTTATCTGCTCTTGTTTCTCTGAGATGTTCAAGCAGAACAGGCCTGTAAAATAGAGACAAGAACGTGAAACCCCCAAATATTGGAAGCATTGTAGATACTGTGGCTTTGGGAAATAAGCAGCCTGCTGCCTTGGGCCACAGCAGGCACTGACTTCAGTGTCCTGAGACATTCCACCACATCCCCCCAGCTCTGGATAGAACTTGCCCTACCCTCACATGTGTAATACACTAGTATTCTTTTCACCCTTCTAATAAAGGGACGGCAGAGACTCTATGGACAACGTGAGAGGAAAAACTTTCAAGACTGAGTCTTAATTCTATTAAAGTCTTAATGCAGGGCACAGCCTCTCATGAAATTAATTCATAAGGTCAACATCCGAGCCCTACACCTAAAAGTAGCTGTTACCAAACATTACTGTGATACAGTGGAAATGCTCATAGTACCAGAATCAACTTTTTTGGAGGCTGTGTTTTAGCTGGCATTTGGAGAATAAAGTCTTTAAGCAGAGAAATAATTCCATTATGAGATATGTAGCTGAGCTGTTGGGTTGAGTTGGTTTTCTTCTTCCATAATAACAAAATGCACAGAAATATCTTTACATGGTTTGTGAGCAAACTGTTGCATATGTAGCTGATTTATGTATGTAAAAAGCCAAGACATTTTTATTTACTCTTGTTTTGGTAGAGCCTAATCATTTTCATTTATGCATCTAAGAGCATCCTATCAAAACACAAGAAGCATTGGTCATCCCATAAGCTATGAGAACACATCTGCTCCTGGAAGGCATATTCTTCAAGTGTCAGGGCTGAGTGATAACAGCTCATGTGCACCTTGAGATTTATGTTTCACGCAACCTGAAATTCTTCACTACAAATCAGGAGGAGAGCATTATTTTGCATTTATAATGGTGGGCAGTGGTGAGTTTTCTGGGCATCCAGACACTAATAGCCATTCTTATGTGAGGAAGAAATTGATTTTACGCCATTCACATGTGAGCAGGCGTTGCGGAGCCTTCACCCACCTCCTCTGTTACTGTTTGTACACCTCATGGCTCTGGTATTTTTACATCACTCACACAGTGTGTCCCAGTACACAGACATAGGAGCAGACCTGCCTGCTTGGACAAACTGGGCTTTGTTTTCTGACTGCTTTGTAAGAAATGAAATAGGTAGATAACATTTTGCATCAAATAAAAGTAGATCTGCATGTCTTTGCTATACCATCATGTTGTATCCACTTCTCTGTATATGTAGTTATTTCTCTTACCTGCTTACATTCCTTCACCTTTCTTTTCATGGACTTGACACAAGTCAAACCACAGGTATGTAGCTCAAGTGACAACTGTCACAGAACCTCAAGGGCTGGAAGGGACCTCGGAAGATCTAGTCTAACCCCCCTGCCAGAGCAGGACCACCTAGAGTAGGTCACACAGGAACTCATCCAGGTGGGTTTTGAATGCCTCCAGAGACAGAGACTCCACAACCCATCTGGGCAGCCTGTTCCAGTGCTCCCTCACCCTCACAGTGAAGAAATTTTCCCTTGTGTTTCTTTGGAACCTCTTATGTTCCAGCTTGTACCCTACTGCTCCTTGTCCTGTCATTGGACACCTCTGCCTCTTTTCTCCCATAAGAAAACATGAAATCACTTCTTTAGTACAGAATATTCCCATGCAATAAGTATGGATTGTGTTTCATTTACAAAGGCTACATGAAATAGTTTAAAACATACAGGAAAGAAAAGGGAAAAAAAAGGCAGAACTTACATTGTTGCTTCATGTAAATTGGACATAGACAAGGCTGTTTGTCTGAAAACTTTCTTTTCATCCAGAGGTGAAATGTGTGCAGGCTCACTCTCCTCTTGAGAATAACACAGGTGCTCATCAACAGGGAGGCAAGACATTGGACCAGAAGATAACTCATGGCTGCTTTGAGAACGGTCCTCATCTGAGTCTTCCTCTTCCTGCTTATAAAATGTAAAGCACTGTTAAACACCATCAGTTAATAGAATGGCAATGTATCGAACTGGGATCTAACTTCCTGCATGAATCCATTGAATAGATTACCCAGGTCTACCCGAGATTGTTCATGATGCCTCTCTTGGAGCTCACTGAGTTACTGTGTATTGCCCACGATGACTAAACAGTACAGAAGCTGGTCCTGCTTCTGAGTATCTCCAGCCAGCAGTTTACTTCTGATTAATCAAAAGCCTTTATAAGTAGCAGAGATTTAAGGAGTATTCTGTACTTAGGTAAGCAGTGCAGTCTTGCTGGAACTCATATTTCTCTTATGTACCGCCTACTGTTTGTAGCATGTCTAGAAATTCTGGCTGTAAGAAGAGATGGAGTTGGAGGTAGAGATTCTACATTTTTATAGCTACAAATAATAACTACTAAAATAGAGCAATGTCATGTTTTCCTCACATTCCTTCATCCTTAGTAAAACAAGTTGAGCTTTTAAAGCTAAGGCTTAAACATAAAAACTCCACTGGAGCAAAGCTCCTAAGAAGTAACATAAAGGAACTTTAGGTTAAATTTTTTAAATAAAATGACCGTGTGCATTTGTACAAAGATTTACATTGTGATTTGTCAAATCTTTAAGCTCCATTATCATATAACAAGAAAACAGTTGAAAATATTTAAAATCAACCTAGCCCCAATTACTACTAGATCAGTATTTTTGATAGACTTCCAAATAGCCAGATGCCACTACCTCCACTCACAGTGAAGCTAATATGTTAACACTGGTGCATTGTTAACGCATGCAATTTCTTTGCTATGATTGGTAAAAACATTGTCAATGAATTGGAGAAGGTAGATGCAGTGGTAGTGTAGTGCTTCATGGAAAGAGACAGACTCCATTCTGTCTTGCATATGTTAGCCATAATAAACACCTAAGGCCCATCTTAGGCCCTTTCCTGAGCCATTTGAAGTGCTTGCCTCAGTAACTGCCACTGTGCATTACAGCCTCTGGTGTGCTGAGAAGCTGCATTTTACAGAGCACTTGCTCTATTTGGAATGTCAACATCCTGTATGAACCAATGAGCAGATTCTTCAGTAGTTCCAAACTGACATACAGGTACCAATGACACACACAGCATTTAGTATGTTTTCTTGGCAATGGATATGAATTCTTTCTAACTTACAATTGTTGTGATCAAAGATGGAGTTGCCAGAAGTTTTTTGATAATCCTGTATCTGTCATAAAGAGGTTTCATGAGACTCTTTTCTTGCTTGGTTACCTAAAGAGAAATCATAGCAAAAGATATACTCCTCCAAAATAATGCATAAAGAAAGAAATCCTTATTTGCTCCTGTAAAGCTGAGAAAGGCATTAGAAGAGTATGACCTGGTGTGTATTTTGCTTCCATAGACATGCCATGGGAACTGCAGCTTAATCTGTACAATTCCTAAAAAGGAAAATAGTGGTCTATTTTCTAATGGAAAATAAGCAAAGTGGATCTCTCACTTCCCTGAGCCACGCTGCCCAGGCAGAGAACAGCTAATCTCTGACTCTTTTGAAGGTGCTGACAGAGTTATAAGAGTTAAGATCCACTTCTCCTGTGCCCTGCATTGATATCTGCTCTTAAGCCTAAGAAAGCCACAGTAACTGCCAGACTACCTGGGACTGCATAATAGCACAGTGGGATGGGGAGCACCGGGAATACAGCTTTACAGTCTCTTCTTTCTTAACTGATTATAGAGCTGCATTAACCTTGAGAAGAAACACCCTCTCTGAACCCTACGCTACACAGCATGCCCTTATTCTCTTTACTATCTTTAAATCTTCAAGTCTCTTTTACCTCTATTTAGCCCTAATAGCTGAACTTCTTTTTGTTTCTCCCTCTTAGGAAATATAATCTCTTCATATCTTTCCTATATATTCTCTCCATCCCTCCATTCTCGGCTCAAAGAAGACAGACAAAAATTATTTGATTCAAGATGCAAAAAGATCAGATTCAGATCACAGGAATTTTAACAGCTGGCAACCACTCCCCTTTTCCTTTGCCACAACAATTACTAGTCAAAAACAAAGACAGTCATAAGAATATAGACATTGACATCACACATGAATTTCTCAGTTGCATACAGATAAATTTTCAATTCATCTTCTCAGCAAAGGTGGCATTTTTTTGGTTTGTACCTACATTCAGCAACAAAGTCCCTCAAGAGGATTTTAATTAATAGTTTTAAGTGCTGCTGTGAAAAAAAGGAAACCACAGATGACAGGTCACGACATTTTTGTAGTTCTTGTCTTAGACGGTGCCCTATGAACCTGTCTCAGCTTTGCAGCATCCTGACTTTTCACACCTTGTAGCAGAGCTACAGTGTGCAAGAGCCCAGTCTGCTGTGGATATACAATCCTTCACTTTTATCCTCAAAACTCTCATCTTCCAATCATGAAGAGTTAATGGGCCTCTAGAAACTATCCCTTTTATTTCATTTTTTTAAATATAAACCAAATGCATCAGTATCAGGCAATAACATACCTGAAGATTAGTCTGAAATAACTAAAATTCTGTTAATTGTGTACAGTGCATCTAAATATATTTAATAGATGAGTCTAAAAGGGTATGTTAGACAAGTGAGATGATTTTTAATTTACCTATCTTTCCATAGTATACTTGCAGGTTGTCCGTGAACACTTTCAAAATATAGTAGACATTTCTGAAGACTGATTTTTTTCCAAAGCCACTTATTTTTTTGTCATGTCCTATTTGGAAAAGTTATTCATAAGATTATGAGTCAGGATGTCATGACAAAGGTACAGATACGTATCTGTTCAATAAACTGTTCTTCCCAGCTACACATTAATAATGAATTCTGTTTCTGTCCACACTGAGGTCGATGGGGACGTGGCATTCACTTAGCAAGAACCAAGTCCAAATTAACATGACTGAAGTTTTAAATGAGTCCAAGTACACGATACCCTCTCAAGGCCAAACGCAAAGCTGATGAGAGCTATGGAGATACTTCCCCTGATGACAACAGGCTTTAGGTTAGGCCTTTGCCAGTAGAAAATATACTGTATTTGCTTAGTCTGTCCAAGGTGGAGTCTCTGACACCTGAACTTGAGTTCTTTCTTCTGGAGAAGGATGCATGAATGTGAATATACCCAAAGGCTGGAGTCTTATTTTTCTGAACTGTCGATATGTAATGATCTAATACTAGATTGCCACTTTGATTTCTTATAAATTGCTGTTCTATTAAAGCAATTTAGCAAGCTTAAAGGCTATTGACAGAGCTCTGCATCCTTATCTGGAAAGTTTCCAAGGGTACAAATCACAGTCCTAGTCACTAAGGCAAAAATATTTGTGTGTTGCTCAATCAGAGTCGGCATCCAAAGAAATTTTCTGGGAATAACAGTTGACAAATTCTGTCTGAACAAGCAGAGGTTTTTGCTTGGAACATCACAGTCAAATTGCATGTGCATGAGGTGTATCTCATCATCTGGGTTTTGGAAAGATGGGCTCATAAAAGACAACTGCAGCAAATGAGTAGAAGGTGTTAGCATTGAGGTCCCACAGATATCAGTGCAGTACTTTCCTAGAACATTTTCCAATCTTTAGGTAATATTTATGAATAATCATTGTAAGTTAAAAAATAATTTTTTTTCATATCCATCCTAGGGAGAAAGCAAATAATGAGATCTGTGTGTTATTAACTTCTATATGCCACATCAGTTCACCAATAATAGATAGCATTCTATACTAAGTAGGATTTAATTACAAGAAATCAAAACAACCATTCTAGACAACATACTCAGAAACTTGTAAACAACAAAAAAGCAGAGAGGAGATTCCTCAGATCTTAGATATTCACTGAGAAAGAAAAACAAATTTGCCTTGGCTGGTAAAGGATGAAAAACAGAATGCTTCAGTTCTGCCAACACAACTTATTTACACAATGGATATTTATAGATTCACAACTAAATCCCCCAATATCCAGTCATTGTGATGCTGTGGTGAACACCCCTAAATGCTAGAAAAATGTGCTGTCTCTCAAATGAAATGGAAGAACAAGCTGATCAGCCATCAGGAGGTTAGGGCTGGGCAGCACCCATCTGCAGCAACGTTCTGGGGAAGGGGCAGAAAGTGCAGCCCTTCAGTAACCATGGGCCTGGAGTTGGTGGGATGAATGTTGTTTTGCAGAAAGTCGGTGACTATGGGTTTTTTAATTGACAACTTGGAGAAGTACTTTTAATACATTTTTAAAAATACCTCAAGCTCTGAAGAAGTAACACTCTTCCAACACCAACAGAGTGCTTTGCTTCACTGCAGAAGGTGGAAAATTTTCTTTTTTTTTCTGCTCAAATGCAAAACCAGTGTAGAATCACTAATCACATTTTGCCTTAAAGGTCTACATGAGTTAATCACTTCAAAACTATCTGTCATTCATGTTAAGAGAAGAGCTGCTAACTAGAATGTAGGAGTATTATAAAGTAGCTAATTTGTTTATTTATTGCTAGTTCTGCAATTAATACGAAGTTAATTCTTTCAAAAACTATTAAGCCCGCAGCAGCTGAACAGTTAGGAGCAAACAGAGTGATCATTAGTATTGATTTTACACATGAGAAACAGTCTCAAGAGGGTTTAGCATTTGGGCCTGTTTCATTAGCTCATTTTATTAGCAATCTGAAGACAGGTTTGTATTCAGCTAAGTTTGAAATGGCTGAAAATGTCACAGTCAGGTAAGGCAGGTGGAATCACAAAGTACAAAATGGTCTGAGACAGCGAAGGACTGTAGGCTGCATACAGCAGCATGAAACTCTATGCTAATTAAATAAAAATGCTGCTTCACAGCCAAGGAGATGAACTGAAGCAGGTCAATAATGAGAGAACAGACACATAAAGGGAGCTGGTCTGAGAAAGGCCTTGGGGGACAGGCTGAAAATGCTCAAACTAAACATAAGGCAAAAGTTGTTTGCTGCATATAAAGAAAGAAAAAGGAGACTACATGTGAAGCTAAGGTGGTCATTTGGGAGCCAGTGACACAAACAGTAGCAGGTTGCCATCCCTTTCTGGGTTACTGAACCAACTACAGGCCAATCCCAGCTTACTCTGTATCTTCTTTTTCAGTAGCCACTCAGGACTTTTTTTTACAGGAGAAGTGTTTGGTTCTGAAAACCACGTTCTGCTGTTTCATATTCAGATCTTGTCCCTTTAGACATACTAGGTGGCCCAGGATTTTACTCTGCACTCATCCTAAGGACAAGCATTCTCTCATTGGTATTTCAGCTGAGCCTCAGCGTCTTCCCACTGTTGAACTTCAGGGAAGAACTCAGCAAGCTTTTATGGAAACACAATCCTTGACTAAAGTAATTAAATCTTGAAAAAAAAAGAAACATTTAGCTGCTATTAGTTTACTGTTAACGTAGCTCAGATTCTGGTACAGAATCTCAATGTTATATACAAAGTAAAAGTTGTATATAACACCAAACTACAGTAACACCAAAGCTGCATGCAGTTGAAATGAAGTCTTTGACCTTTGCTGTAACCAGAAGACACCCTTGAATCATTTCACATTGTCAGTTCAATAAATCTCATTCACCCCCAAAAGTCCAGGATGATTCGTAATCAAAACCCAATCATTTTTAATGTTAAGGAGCTACTGAAAGGTATAATTTTGAAATAGATTAGTTTGACTTTATGTTATTCCTTTTCTAGCCTCTGTTTCATAAGTTTCATGCAAATATTACCAAACACCTTTGCTAACAATTGGATAGTTCTCCCAACACAAGTTCTCTCTACAAGGATACAAGAAGAAAATAAATAAGGTCTTTTTAAAACTATTTGAAAATCTTGACTTGTGTGAACATTTAATTTACATTAAGAATTCTCTGTGAGAATATTTCAAGCCAGCACGGCCATTGCACACATTTAGGAGGTTCTCTCTTGGAAAATTGGTAGAAGTGCAATAAGAGAGTTTTTCTGGACAGAATTTCCTCACTGACATCTGTTTTGGTGTCCTCTGGTCTCCCTCTGCATAATGAAAAAAAATTAGCAACTGAAAATACTATCATCATACAGTCTGCACTGTTGAGCTTTTGGAACTGATGCAGAACAGCATGGTTTTGTTGTCGTCTTTTGTTTTCTTACAGAGGTTATGAAATCTTTTTTCCATTTTGGGTTTTTTAAAATGCAGATTATAAAAAGAAACAATTAAAAAATCAGTCATGTATGCAGAGCTCAAGATCTCAGAAGCACGCATCGTTACACACAGTTCCAGCTTTTACACATCTAACTAGTTGTTTAGGAACCAAGAATAGAAGGAAAACAAAACAAAACATTAAAAATTCTCTCTGATGGGTACTTTCTGCTACTGAAATCCACCCAGAACCATTTCTTATCTCTTGCATATTTTAGCTTCTAGTTCTTCACCCCTCCTTGTCCCCCTCAATCTTTGTTCTTTTTCATTCATCAGCAAGAGTCTAAATGTTACTTTCCACATTTAGATTTTAGATGCCTTTAAGGACACACTTTATTGTCTTGCCTGGCTGTAAGGCGTCAGGAATAGTAATATCACTTAACGAAAAATAGCCAGAAAAACTCCTACATTTTTATGGACAATATGTATTGCGGAACAGCAGCTTTAGACAGACCCCAACATGTGCCAGTACTGTGAAGGTACTAGTTTAAAAGCAAAAAAGGAACTGCCCAGCCAAGCAAACATGTTTCATGGACTATTGTTCTTGCACTTAGAAGAGTAACAGAGAATGTGGGAGAGCAGAGACAGCATCAGCACGGGTAAATCTACAAGATCAGAAGGGCATGGATGGTTGTGCTTTGCATGCGGTCTTAGTGCAGTGCTATGGGCTGGGCAGAGGCTTCAGCATTTCTCAGGTCAGAGGGGACCATTACTTTCAGAATAACTTCAGAAATGATGGGTTTAGCAACATGGTTTCTGTGGACTCGAGATAGCAACGCTTTTGCTGTCATCGTCCACAGTACACTGGAATAGGCGCTTGCTGCACACACAACCTCAAGCAGGCAGGTTTCAGCAGCGCCTGGCAAACACTTTTATACATGCATCTCTGAGCAAAAGGCCCTTAGCACTCTGAAAAAAAAAAACCTTCTACACCTCTTTTTCTGTGTAACTCTTCAGAAAAATGCAGTAGGGTTGCCATCTTATTAGAGGTAATAATAGTGCCAGAAGACACAGGATGCGCACACACACCAGCATACCCTGAGACAGCTACACACTAATTCATATCTGCCTCAGATTATACAAGTTATGAAAGAAAGAGTCATACTTATTAAATACCTTAATAGTCTCAGGAAGGTTGAAGTGGTGTCTTTTCTCCTTTAAACGCCTCAATACACTATCCATGGTGTCTTCTACTGAGGGAGCTGGTTCCATGCTTGTGGCCTCCTGTGTTCCAGCCTCTTTAGAGGTCCCAGTGCTTTCACAATCATCATTTCTTTGGGGTGCTCTAGAGGCACAATTTTGCTCTGCTGACATTTTGAGTTTCAGGTCTGAAAAGCAAATTACTTGGCAACTAAATAGACTAGAAATATTTGCAAAGAAGTTTCCTCTGACACCACAAGAAAAAAAATACATCCCTACCTGCATACAGTTATTAACATACCACAGTTCTGCAGGAAACTCACTCTACCCTACTTCAACACATCACGTCTTTTATCTGGTTAAAGGGAAATCCAGTGGTCAAGAGATGAGATGTGTTCAGGCCTAATTAAACTTATAGCACATATGTACTTCTGTTTACAGCATATATGTACTTCTCTTTTTCCTCCAAAGTTATCTTTCACATAAAAAGTGAAGACTGAAAGAGGATTGGGTTAAAGAGTGGAGTCTGGGTCAGTGAAGAACTTCGGTGGGCACCAGGTTAAAAAAATGACTTAAAATAATAAATAGCACTTGTGAATATTTGTGGGAAGTTTGAGGAGATGGGGAGGGGCAGGGTATAGAAGCTGAACTTCTTGCTAAACTTTTGCACTCTCAGTGGATCTGATATCTGAATAAGAAAGAACATGTCCAGGCCTTCTGTGGATCTTGCTGAGGGTGCAGCCCTTCACGGACAGTTTTCTGGCTAAGAGGCAGTGTGTGGCAGCCACTCACCCCATTCCCAGGCCAGCGGTGCCTGGCTGCCCTGTGTGCTGCTGTGCAGGTAGTGGGCAGAGCAAAGGCCTTCCCCTGAGAAGGGCTGAGGAGGTGAAGCTGTGCTGCAGAGCCCTCCAGGACTCCATGTTGGCATACTCAACCCCATTCTGCTCTAGTGCACTTTGAACCCCCACAGCCAGGCTGCCGAGCTGGGTTGCACAGGGAGAATCAGACACTTTGCTTAAATGACATCCCTTGGCAGAACAGCACTCAAGCAGCCCAGCAAAAGGCATTTAGGTTGCAGTGTGTCCAAGCTCCCCAGTCAGCAACTTGCCTGGATGCAATAAGTAGCTACGTGTATTAGCCTGACACCATGCCAAAGAGCCTGGACCTCTAGGGACCTGCACAGAGCCATAAGGACATTAAATTAAGGTCTGAAATAGCTCCTTTAAAATCAGGCTTTGTTCCTAGCAGATGCTTGGCTAGTGAGGTAGCTTGGGCAAGGCAGGACATTGACAGCTCCGAATGTGTTGAATTTATTGAAATCCATGCAAGAAACAGTGACCTTTTTTTTTATTCTGTGACAGCCTGAGGATACAAGCCAGGTAAAATCAGTAATTTTTAGTAAATTCATAGAGGTGGGAGGAATGGCCAAACCTTACAAACTTGAAGAAGCACCTGAATGTTTTTCCATTTTGATTGCAGCGGTCTCATGAACCACATGAATCTTGCTTCATTTCAAATGACAATGTCATTACTCAGGATAACAAAATCAAGATTCTTCACAGCATTGAGGCTTTTAGGGTGTGAAGATGAGGCTGGTCTATGAAAGCTAGACTCCCTGGCTAGTTGAAGCAGTGGTCAAGTCACAGAAATATTTTCGGAAGTTAGGTATTCAGTTTGGCCATTTCCTCTCATTTGCTCTTCCAGGATTTCATAGAATCATAGAATGGTAGGGTTGGAAGGGAACCCTAGAGACCATCAAGTCCAACACCCTTGCAGAAGCAAGTTCACCTAGATCAGGTGGCACAGGAACATGTCCAGGCAGGTCTTGAAGACCAAGTTTGAGGCAAAAAAAAAAAAAAAAGAAACCAGAAATCAAGTAATCACACAGCCTAGTATTTTAGGGAGAACTTTCCAGAAGAAATTTTCTGAAAGAAGTGTTTCTAATTCTCTATTTACAGCCCTCACATCTGTTATAGCTACATTCTCAAATATATCCAAAACAGAAAAATAATACTATGATTTAATTAGTAATGAGAATCTATTTATAATGGGGGGGGGAAGAGATTTAGATAAATATAAATAGCCTTTAGAAAAAAAGTCAATCAGTCTAGGCTATGTCGTCTGAGGGTAAGCATATGATACACACAGATGCTAGAAGAGTGGCACACACACAGACAAGGGCAAAACTTGACCATCAAGACCAAACCTAATATCAGGGAAAGATATGTTTTTATGAATAAAAAAAATGAAAGCTTTAGAGTTGCATAACCTCAGTCCTAAAGAAACATCTTGCACCTGTATTTGTACTAGTGCAAGGACACGTAATTTTATCATTCTGTGTTTCAGATACTCATAAAAATCTTCAGAATAGCACTGCCTTTTGCATCAGTTTTTAGTGATGAAGGAGAGGTGACATCTTCCCCTTTTTAGCTTTTCTATGAGGGTTTAGGGGCTTCCTTTACTCCCCACTTTCAGAAGCCAAGGCAATTCCTATCACCTGATATCTTTGTCATCACTGGGAGACTTATTGCCATGCACTCTGAAAAATAGGCAGAGGACTGAGGCTAGAAAGGTAACTCTGAAATAGTCCAGGTACACTCATGTTTCCAAAAGCTTCAGAAAAAGTGAAATCACATGATACTATGTACCTTTGAGCTGCTTACGGCCTTTGGCCAAATCATTCATCCATTTCAGAACTTCAGGATTGGAAGTCTTGTCACCATGTGAAGGCTGAATATAAAAAGAGGGAGAATAAGAATAAGCCAGAAGGAATTGATGGTTACACTGCACTACATACAGTGTCATACAGAGCATCTGCCTTCATTGTAGGACTAATTTATCATGACTTATCTCTCCCCATTGTGTCACAGTGCTACATGGATCTGAGTAGGCTTTGATCCTAAAACCCCCATATCTAAGTCCCTGACTAATTGGATAAGTGCTCTCAGTGACTTCAAAAGGACTGACCAAATACCTAACGTTAATCAAGATTCTAAGTGGTTTCCAAGATGGCAACCAGAGTACCCTGTCCCTTGCAGAGATAAGCCCTTACTGCTTTTAAGACAGGGATTCTCCTGGGAAACAGCACTTTAAAAATATTGATTGTATTACTTAATTGATCAAATGACAAAATTCAGTGTAACAGAGCAATTTCAAAAGCTATGTATGTCAGTTCTTTCTTTGCATTTAGAAGTTGCCTCCAGATTAAAATCAATTTACACTGGATCTTCAAAACTCAGATGCTTAAAATTTCAAAATGATTATGAAAAATTAAGCCTCGGAAATACTTCTGTTTCTGGTCACAGTGTGGTGACTGTTTAGGTAGGAAATTTTACTCCTAAGAGTATAGGATGACTGTAGGGCAGTACAATTCACAAATATACATTGAAGTTTGTAGTCATTGCACAGAAATATCACAAACTTGCCTGTTTAACTCTGCACACATCCTTAGCATCATGAATGTTTTCCTGTGTTTATGCTGCACAAGTCACGTTACACAAACCAGCTAATGGAAGCCAGAATCCTGCGTACACTGCCTAGAGCACATCACTCACCTCAGACAACTTCCCACCAGCAACACACTACAATTCTTATTTCTCTTTCTGTCACCAGCTTCTAATGAGCCCTGTGCTTTGTTAGGTTCACAAGAGTCTGCCTGAGTGAAGGAATCTGCACAGCAGAGCAACAATTACCAAGTAAATGACTTCTACAAAGTAAATAAGTGACTTTTCATCTCTTGAATCATTTTGGTTGACTGGCCTGGCAGCTATGCTTCACTGATTCCCACTTCTCACACATCTAGATGGATAATTTGCCACAAAGATAATCCAAAGAAAATGTAAATTAGAGTCTCAGAACTGCTGCATGCACTGAAAGATGATCAAAAGATATTTCCTTATTGATGATTTTCCTATTTGATTTTACCAAAAATACCCTTTCTCCTGTTGTTTTGCTTAACTTTAAATACACTGAGATTCTTGTCTGACTTGCAGTATTTCCCTTTATCTTTTCAATTATTACCTTACCAAGTATTTTTTTTCTTGCTCAAACTTTTCTTCATACTTCCTAATTTTTCTCTTGAGACTCTGAAGATGCTTGGTAAGTTGTGCTACTGTTTGTGGTTCTTTGCACTCTTCACAGTTACATCTAGAAGAACTTCTTGGCCTGCAAGAGCCAAAAGCAGAGCAGCTGGATCAAAGAACTGTCTATAATGGTCCCTACCTTGCTTCAGGCACACTTAAAGCTTTAAAGGGTCTTTCACAGGGTAGAGACAGTTGAGTTTTACAAAGTTAAGAATAAAAATGATTGCTTTTGTTGGAAGTTACTAATGGGTTCAACATCTGTCTTATGCTCTTTTTCTTAGTTGTGGGACTTCAAATATTTTTCAAAAGTTTAATCTGATAGGTCACAACCTGATTCAGTATTTACACACATCTTACTCATCTTATTCACAAATCTTCCAGCTGTAATGAGAGTTACACATAATGAAATGACCAGTAGAAGTAAGCTACGGGAGGTCTTTATGACCTTAAATAAACGTCATTTTAAAAGCAGTTTAGTTTCTGAATTTTTACAGTTACAAATCAATAGACCTGATTATTATTCATATGCAGTTGGCAGCAACTTTTAAGAAAGTTTAGTTTCTAAAACTCACAGCTTGGTTTCTGGAGATCACATTCATGGACTCTTCATATGTTCTGTGACACTCATATCTTGTGAATGACTCAAGCTATGGTCTATCACACTTGAAATATTTAGTATTATACCTTGACAGCCCTCTCTATCTTATGTTCACTCATCAGACTAATTACTAACTAGCATTTAAAATTGTCGTTGCTAACTATAATTAACAAGACTTCAAACAATATTTCACGATGTTATAACTGAAAAAAAACCCTACATCCTATCTCTGGTATTAAAAATTAGCCATGTCAAAACATGCTACAACACCAAAATTTCTTGTTTATGACACAATAGTTACTGGAGACATGAACAGTCAAAGATGGCGGATTGTACAGAAATCATTTAAAATGTAAAAGAATTAAAAAATATTGTCTTACATCATGAAAGGCTGAGCACTTGGTGGAGAAGGGGCAGACTCTGTGTCTAGATTAAATCTCTGGCTTTGGCTAAAGATAGAGCAGCGTGGTGACAAAAGAGGATTGTCTCCATCTGTAATGTGATACAGCAGTCGACTGGTCCCTAGGGAGTGATGTTCTTGTGGGCTGCTGTCCATGTCATTCTGCCAGTCTCTGTGGGCTGGCACAGGCTCTAGAAAGAAAGCATAAACCAATATGGACTGAAGGTCACTCACACGATATTTAGCTACCTAGATAAATACAAATCTGTACTTACAGAAGTATTCAAAGCATAAGTTTTCAAAATAAATGGGAAATAGCTTGGCAAAGTATCACATGCAGGATGAACACAATACTGAGGATGAGAAAATAGAAAGTCACTGGCTTAACATAAAGCTGAGTTCCATGGCAAAAAGTAGATGGGTGTGTTTGTAAACTATCAAGTGTAATATAAAGATGCAGAGTTTCCCAGAATAATAGCATTAATTTTATTTTCATAGATCTGTTTGCTTCTGAAAGCCACATTCCTGAAGGAGGTGATGAATGTACAAAACAAGATTAATGCAATTTAGCATTTAGTCCTTTGGTCAAGAGAAAGGCAGATCAAAAATACAGTATGTCCTAAGCTGAGAACCTCCAGTGTTGCTTGCAGTATTCTACTGAATTTCATTAAGGATTTTAAGTAACATAGTCATGTATCTAAAGAGCACAAGACATGAAAATAACACCAACCAGTAACATTCAAGGTAGTTATTCAATGTAGGGTACAGTGACTACAATACTTGGAGGAGTCATGCTTATGATACTATCTTAACATTGTCCTGGACTATAAATGGAAATCTCACCTCAAGTGTCTTGAGGGGAAAGTAGTTTTATAAAGATGGTCAAGCTAGAAGTCAGAAAGATTTATTCTGAACTGAAAAAGCAGGAACTGGTGAACCTCATCACACTGTTTCTGTTTATGGGTAACATGGGAAATAACAGGCACATACAGAGCTAAGAGATGAACCAAGATTTAATCTTCCCCTTGCTGTTCCTGAGTACACTAATGGGAAGAACCATTGAATCTTCTTCCTCAGCCTCAGTGTGAGAAACAGGTGAGGATGATCTAGCCTAGTCAATATTTTTGCTAGAAGATGATTGTGTTTTAAAGCAGATTAGACTTTTATGGAGAAACTAAACAATCTCATAACAGTTAATACATGTTAAAGCAAAGAATGTTTCAGGTTCAGCTACAGCGGTTTCCACAATGCCTAGTTTCTTACATCAGCTCCATTGTTCATTTTATGTAAAACTATGCATAGATACAGCCATTGAATTTATATGTATTACTTTGCATTTCTAGGCAGCACACATATTACTTCAGTATTATATTTGCAATGTGGCATAATACATTTCACAGAATCTTTTTATTGAGTGAAAGTCTAAAACTGCTCAGAAAAACAACAGCACGGTTTTACTCATAGAAGAGCAGGCAGGTTTAGAAAAATTCTTTCATCTTCACTTTCTTTCTGTTTTCCCTTTGTTCATTAGACATGACGGTCCCATGATGAGCATGATTTTAATGGAACTTTTGCAGTACATTTTATTTGACCCCTGCCCAACAGATAGCAAAGCTACAAATTATTGCTGCAGTGGGACAGTGGTGAAAAACCAGCTCTGAATAGCATCCTTTATAGAGAGCAACTATTGATTTCTAAAATAATAGTTACAATGGCCTCAAATATCATTTTATCAGGCACTCCCCAATTGGTTTGGCTTTCTAGATGAAAAATCCAATCATATAATCACAGCTTAGTCTGTCATGAAAAAGTTAAACCTGACTTTTGTAAGTTTATATATGCCAACAGCACCATCAGTTTTGTTATGCATTTTCACAGAGACAATGTAGTTGGTCATTAATTCCAACCTAGCAGCTTGCTTGTAAGTATTTTACATTCTATAGGTCAAATTCAACTGTCCAAGATACTAGAGAAACATCCAAAACTCTAAATCATGTATGAGATTCAAATCCTCCCATAGAGAGATCCAGAAAGCCATCTGGGATAGGCAAAGGTACCAGTCATGGAAAATTACATGCACAGACATACAGTGGTAGTGGTTGGAATAAAGGTTGTTCTACAAAACAAGTGTTTTTTCCTTATCCTGTAAGATTTTTTTTGAAAAAAAAATAGTTTTAGTTGAGTTTTGGTTTAGGGTTGTTGTTTTAACTTCAGATGAACAATATTGTCAGTGGGAAGAAATGGATTTGATTCTTTTTATTTTATCATCTTTGAAATCACTAATCACTGTGAAATATGTTGACTAAGAATAGTTTTAGTTTTTCATGCTCTTTTATTAAAATGAATAAATGATTTTACTTTATATTTAATATATTTAATTATATATATAATATTTTATATCTATTTTATATTTAATCCTTATATTTTATATTAGGTAGCAGTCTCCTCATCGTGAAAGGGAAGTGGTGCTATTTAAAAAATCAGCCAGACTATATATGATAGCTGCAGGGAAAAAATTTCCAACATTTGACCTCTTATTTCCTGTGGTCTTAAAAGTACTTCTCTTGCAGGAGGCAGCCTATATTGCAGATAAACTCTATGGTCACAAACATTTGTTACTTTTCACATTTACAACCAGGCAATTTTACTAGGCCAAATCCAGTCTCAAAATGGAAGTAGATGTTCAACACTAAACACTCCTGGAAGATAAAGGTGAAGGACAACTAGTGCTCATGCAGCTCCAATATAAGACTATAAGACAGTTCCAGGAAGTTTTTTTATTCAGCTAGCAAATGAAAGGGAGAAAACCTGCATGCCAGGTGAATTTGGAATACTTCCCAAAGGCCGGAGCTCTTGCAGTTCCTTGGCACCGTGGCTTCCCAGCAGCATTGCTCTGCTAAAGCAAGCTGGTGCAACTTTGGTAAGATCCCAAGAAAGGTTCTAGTCTAAAACCTACTGCAGATGCATTAAATTACTACGTACTGTCCAGAAGTGTTCAGCAAGCCCTTCAGACTGATTAATTTACATATCTGATTATTAAAATAGCAGCATATCTCAAGATGCTGGCAAATTATAAACAACTCCATTTTTAATTACAACTTAGGCCCATGATCATCATCCCAGTTCTGTCTAGATCCTAAACAAGACACTAAGCATTATCTTTGGAGTAGCCCATGAACTCACCCATGTGTAGAACTAAGTTTAGCTTCAATTTTTGCCAAAGCTGGGAACAAAAGCGACCTCTGTCCAAGCCAGAAAGTTGCCCCTTAGCCTGCATTTCCTCCATCTCACCTCCTCTGTGCAGCTTAGTACTGGTCAGAGCTCACTACAACACTTAAAGCCAAGATCTAGTATCTTACACTATACAATGTGCTCATAACATGGACTTCAGCCATGTGACAAGTCGTACGGTACAAGCCTGTATTTCTGCATGTGATATTCTTTAAAACAATAACACACTGGAATTTGTTTTATAGAAAAAAAGTATATGCAGATGTAATATGTTCATCCCTCAACACATTACATCTGTAAATGTCGGTATTAGGATTTTAAATTTAAAAGACATTTAGAACATCACGTAAAGATCAGCTGCTCACTTCTCAAGTCACATATTTGATGTCTACTCATATCCAAAAGCTTTTTTTTTTTTCCCCTTTAACAAATGGCTTAATACCTCCTTGCAATTCTTTACTGCCTCACTTTGTCAGCTTTAATTGAATTTCTTACATATTCAAGAGTAAACTGGACATTGCTGAATTTGATCAGAGGTAAGAGTTACGTTTCACCCTTTAAAGTTCTCATCCTGAAATCACCTGTCCTTTTACTGGACTGTAAAAGCTTCATTCAGCAAACTTACCATGCGTTTTTTTCTAATATTTCTTGACTGGCATGTAGAATGAAATTAAAGATACTACATAATCGTGTTTATTTTTAAAATTATATGTTTGTACATTGTTCGTATTAAACTTTTATTGCCTGACTCACTGAGCAAAGGCTAGTAACAAGAGATGTAGCATATATGACTCATCCTCTGTTCCAAGCCTGTGACACATTCCTGGTCTTCCTTCCAAGTTCAACCTGAAATAGCCAACAGTCCCATGTGACAACTGTACCTAAATTCAATGTGTCAGACGATTTCAGTAAGTAATTTAAGATATAGAATTCTGACTAGATCTATGCAAAATGGCAAGTTATTAAAAAAAAAGCACAAAGCAGATGTTAGCAGGAATGAGCTTACACTACACTCATGGAACAGGTAAGCTTTAACCTAAGCCCGAGTTTGAACTGCTGAAGTGACAGAGCATGCTCTGAACCATGCAAGAGAAATGCTACATCATCCAGTATCTGCCTGCATAGCTGGAGCAGGCAAATAGAAGCTAGAGAGGCTATCGGAGTATGAATTAAAAGAAAATCCAAACCAAACAGCAACAAGTAAGCAAAGGAAATAATTATGAACCATCCTAACAATGAATTATGAAACTACCAGAACACAGTAATTCAGTGAACTATTGGAAAAGGAGGAAAACCCCACCCTGCTATAAAGGAAAGAGTCAGTGCAGATTTTGGATGGGCTGCAAGATGTCTCTGCCTATGCAGCATAGATACAGGATTCATCTCTGCCTCAGATCCATGCCAAGGGACTAGCACCAGTGCCAGTGCCATACCTGTATCCAAGAGCTATTAAGGAATCTCCCTAGCTGAGCTAAAGCATCCTTTTTTTTTTTTTTTTAAACTACAACCCAGGGTATTTAGTATTTTTTTCCATTCCTTCATCTCTATAATAATTTGGATTCTATAGACCATTTTCCTTAATTGTGCAACACAAACCTCAGACTTTAGAATTTCTTCAGCAGAACACTATCTTTTGTGAGTTTTTTAACTAAATAACTTACTGATGAAAATTCTGAGCAAACAGCTTCTGAAAGAAGTTCTTCCTGAATCCAGCTTTTATTCTGACATGAAACATCATCTGCAAAGCAGTTACTGACCTATCTGCCTGACTTTGGACCGTATATGGTGAACGATTTAGGTATTTGTGTATTCGTGCCACTTGTCTGGGAGATGTATTAGTCATATTGCCTTTGACCCATTTTCACAAACAGTGATTCCTCTTCTACTGAGCATCACGACTCTGTCAGTCTGTGACTACAAGCCATGAATTGACAAAAATAGTGCCGAGCCTTGGGACTATGTATTTGCAAGGACTGGTTTCCATATTGAGGGAAGAGGGAGAGATAACACAACTCAGTTTGCCCAGATGGGTAATAATAAAGGTTCATGAATGATTAACATTAACAGATTTACATGCTGTAAAACTCACCTTTGCTATCTCTCTGCTGATGCATTAAATTAAAATCAATAATAGGAGAAATGAAGTGATATTGCTCTGACAAAAAGAATGACAAAAATAGAATTACATGATATGGCAGGTGATCTCACACAGTACAGACAGAGGAAATACAGAGCATAAATTTACTTGAACAAAAAGCCAAAAACAGATTAAAACTGAAAATAAGACACATTAGGATTCTTAAACCTGCCTAAAAGTAAGATTCCCTCTCAGAAAAACAGACAGTTCTAGCCCTTCATTCCCACTGTTTTTAACAGGTATCATCCCTTTTTACATTACACAGCATTTGCATCAGGAGATGGTGCTTTGCGTTAGCTCTGCACTGTTTCCCAGAGGACTGCAAATCTGATACCAAACTGCAAGTCACAGGGCTCTCTTATAATTGCAAATGAGAACGCATGGTGACACGATTGCTTACCTCCACAACTGGCCCCATCAGCTGGCACGCTAGTTTGGGCTGAGGAAGGGGCTGGCTCCTTGGGTGCCGACAGCTGAGGAGTTTCCTCCTGGGTCGGCAGAAACGCAGAGCACAGATCGGTTTCAAGGGCTTGTAGCTTCAACAAAGAATTCTGCAGACAAAAGCAGAACATTGGGCTAGCTAGAGAACAACAGAATGCAGCGACAGCTCTTCAACTCACTGAGCCCATTAGCAGTGCCTGCAGAGGGGTGTTCCGCTGGCAGCTCTGAGAGGACGTGCAGGAGAACAAACGCGCACTATTCCATGAGTTTCTTGACTTCTGGTTATTTAAGTCCCAATTTCCATGGATTATTCATGACACGTGGGACAGATGACTTTGTCAGCAAAAGGCAGTTTATTCTAGGAAAGCCACACTGAGATTGTGTCCCTTTGCTTGGTCTTGAAGCAATACACTTAGCAAGTATTTCATTCATTGGGCTGACATCACGATCTGATGACATTATGTCCCTCCCCATTTACCATTCATAAAAAAACAAATCTCCCTCTCCAACCAGAGAGAGCAGTAAGTGGCAGTGAAGAAAGGGTTACTGACAACACGCTACCTCATGGGATTCTTGTAAAAGACATTCTGTGATTGTTTTTTTCAGAGATATTTCTTTATCTAGACATAGGTTTTATGTAGGCTGCTGCTTCTACAGGGCAACCTGATCATTTCCTATCTGCTGCAAAGGTAAAATTAACAGATCATTGTCATTTGCTGCAGTCAAATCAAAGAGAACAAGTCTAGTTATCTCTAACATCTCTTCCAGCTACTGTGTCATGCTCGGTCCGTTTCTCATTTTAATCTTTAATCCTGCATGCAACATTCAGCTGTACAACCTGACACAAGCATCTTGCTGTGATGTAAATGCTGTGAAAGCCCTCGTCACCACCTGACTGGGCAAAATGAGTCACATAACCCACACATTCAGTTCCCCTCTCTCAAGGGAAACACAGCTTGCAACATAAAACAAAATCACACAAGGTTGTCTTAATAATCACACAGCTGACACCCACAGAATAGATGTAAAAGGTTAAGTCACTCACACAGTATGTATTTGTGAAAAGTATTTTCTGAAAAACGTATCTGAGTTGCAACAGAAAAAAAGATCCTCAAGTTTATACCCTGAAAAACTACTTTTCCTACTCTGTCAAAGACCTGAAAACAGTTTATTGATTTAATGAATGATTGGAATAATTTCCTTTGTGGAACAGTGTGTCACCTAGGTAGTGAGGAGTTTAATATGTCTTTGCATTATTTTTGTTGTAATACATCCCTTTTATAAGCCCAAGGATGACAATGTTCTTAGGTTAATTAAAAAAAAAAGGAAACTAATCTGGCTGAGAACAGCAGGGAAGACTTTCAGCCTTGATCCTTTCATTCCTTATAGAATTCAAGGCAGTGAAAAAGGAGGAGAAAGTAGCTCTAGGACACACTTCAAAACAGGGAAGTTTTGAAAAAGCACAAGATCACCATAACTAGACCCCACAACCCTCTACATGCTTTCAGTAGTGCTTCAAAGTCTATGTCCCATTCCACCAACCAGATTAGGTTAAAATCAAACACTTGGATTTCAGCCTCATCTTCAATCAAAAAGGGAACCCGGGAACACTTTCCTTCTCCCGATCCCAGAATGAACAGGAGTTCTGGCCATTCCTGTCAGAAGCAACATGACATTAGAGACATGTGAGCAAAGAAATAGCTTGTGCTACAGAGACTTACATTCCTCTCATCTGTTGTCAAAATGCATTTTGGCATATCATCCTATAATATCAGGAAAGAAGTGATTGCGAGATCAAGCACTGATTCATAATTAAATGTCTAAATGTAATTCTCTTTAGAAATATGGCATGATGTAGAGCTGGTTTCAATGATCTGAGGCAGAAGATACTTTCACTATTCTCAGGCACAGGCTGTGTTAACAGCCACCCATCCTCTGGCCCACCTGTCATTTGTAATGGTAATTTACGTGTCCTGACCAGCGTGCCTCATCTTCACAACTCAGCTTCTCCAGCACTCTTGAAGGAATGGAATATTTTCCTTGGCATTCATTGACTCTGCTCGGTCCAATATTTTACATACATTGCTTCAAACTGATCTGAGTTCTTTTATCTGTCTGCTAGAAACAGTGTAGCAGGTGTGCAAGTGTCCCCAGCATGGCCTTTATCAGTGAACACCAATACAATGCATTCACCTTGTGCCCATTTCACATGTCAGCCAGCAGTCCTGGCAATACCCTACATGGCCTCCTGCTTCTGATCTATTTAGTGGAATTCTCATCATTGATTTAAGCATCTTTTATGAGGTACTTTCAAAGTCATCCTTAATCTTCTACAGGGCTTTCTTCAGTTAGAGACAGAATGATGGAAACCACCTCACCTTCAACCATTTTCAAGTGGCAGTGAATTTTCCTTGTCAAGAGGAGGGTGCTGACTTGAATCATGGCATCGTTTTGGGAAGGGTTTTCGTGTCATGACAGGCCTCATTTTCCACTGTCTCTGATCTCAAATGCCAGCTAGACCCAAACAAAGTGGCTGTAGAATTATCACAGCAGATGGGCAGCATTTTACAGTCACTAATGTCATCTAGCAAAATATGACTATACTAATTACAAACCCACGAGGACTCTGATCCTAGACAGACCATATCATGAGCACTGCTGATGGTAAGTAAGGAGAACATAGGCAAATAACTGACAAAAATACCTCTATCAAGATCCTGCCATCCTCAGCCCTCCCACTATGAGGCACGCACAGGGCAGCCCAAGCAGAGCAAGAAGGAGCTCTGGGAGGCAACACAGCCATAGATCAGTAGCTGGCAATGGTTCCTCTATCTTTGGGCTTGCTGGGGGGCAAGCCAACATGCTACCAACTGCCAGCAAAAGGAAGGCAAGAAAAGAGAAACATGAAGTCTGAGCCCTGTTCTCAAACCTCCTAAGTTCATTTGCAATCTTTCTGACCCCTTCCATCTTCCTCCTAATTGTTCAGTGCTTTCCAGTACCTGCCCAGCCCTGGTGTGACTGCAGGCACATTGCCACAGGGCTGAGGATGTCAACTATCCTGCACTGCACACGTTCAGCAATGCATCTGATCTGGAGATGAACTAGCCTGGGCACAGGCTGCTTCAAACTGGCCCATGGTCCAGACCTGCCCCTGGGGCCCAACTGTGCCATCTCTGCTCTTGGCCATTTAAAAGAAATTGCAAAACATGCTAGAAAGAAAGAGAAACTAAAATACATAGAGAAGAAAATGTTAGGTCATGGTGGAGTACCATCATAAATTTCAGTAAGCTCTTATATGGAAAAGCAGTATCCTTAAATTCTTTTAAGCTACAGCATATTATATCAGCTAATAGTCTCAGTTAAGCTACTTTAGAGTTGATGCTCATTCCAGCTTTACTCCGGTGGCTAACATTAGTGTTTCTGATGCAGTAATTACTGATCCTTGCTAATGCGAATCAAAGGACACACTGATATCTAAAATGTTTCCTTGGAAAAAGAATCATATTGTTGCCTCTTAAGATCAGTTTTGCAAGTTTGAAAAAATAAACAATTCTAATTGTCTTGGACAAAAGTTTCTCATCTTCTTATGTCCTCTTAAAGTAACTGACAGTTCAAAGAACTTGAGCTATGCCAGTTCCACTAGAAGAATAATAAACATCCTGCATTATTTCAGATCAAAGATAAGGGGAAAATACAGAAACAGAAAGTCCAAAGAAAACAGACAGCGTGGGACTTCTCTCCTATTTGTTATTTTTGCTAATGCTTTAAGAAAACATAGTTATTAAAGCATCAAACTCTTCTTGTCTGATGGAGAAAACACACTACAAAAGTACAACACAGTGCCATTTGCAGAGGAAGCTCAGCCTGTAGTGAAGAAACCATCTTTACAGACAAGTAAGCCTGTAGACTCTACCCTGCTGACCATCTCTCCACCCAACAATTACGGAAAATCAAGAGCTGAGGCTTTAGGACAAGGAATTACTGAGATCATAGAATCATAGAATGTTAGGTTTGGAAGGGACCTTTAGAGATCACCTAGTCCAACCCCCTGAGGAAGCAGGTTCACCTAGATGAGGTGGCATAGGAACATGTCCAGGCAGGTCTTGAAGACCTCCAAGGAAGGAGACTCCACAACCCCTCTGGGCAGCCTGTGCCAGGGCTCCCTCACCTCAACAGTGAAATAGTTTTTTTCTTATATTTAAATGGAATTTTTGTGTTGCAGCTTTACTTCATTACCCCTTGTCCTATTGCTGGATACCACAGAACTCTCAAATTTAGAGATAAATACCACACACCTGCACTCATACTGTTTAATCCCTCTGGAGAATGGGACACTGAATGAACAAATTCTCCATGTGTATCACCAAAATGCTGCAATGATGAGCAGCAGCACCCTGAAACGTGTTATAAACTGAGAACCAACGGGACAGGGAAAGGGACTAGGTCTGCCCCAGTCCTGGGTCCTGCTCAGCCTTAGCTTGGAGGCTGGCAGGGAGAAATGAAGCACAGACTTGGTGCTTTCTGCATAAACCCAAACCATGCTGCTCTACACGCAGTGTTTTGAACACTAAGCAGGCCAGGCCTTGCCCTTGGGGCTGCTCCTGCCCTTTCAGGACTGGGCAGCAGCTATTCTATTGTATCCAAGTTATTGATGGATTTACAGGATTTATGAAGCCAGCTGGGGAGAGGAGAATAATCCAAGCTTTCAGCATTTAATGGCCTTTGAAGTGACTCATGTAGAAAGAGACTGAGCAAATATCAACCAGTTCAATTTCTTCACTCTAAGGAAATTAATGCTGTTCTAATGTGACAGAGAAAAGCAATGTATAAAAGCATCTCCCTTGCTTTTTAATCGGAGAGTTGAGGTTAAAGTAAGATAGGCATATTTCATGTGAACGTAAGTAAATCTCTGCAGTATCTGTTATGGCAATATTTGTGTCTTGAGGCATATGACATTTTCAATTCCCAGCTTCCTTTATGGGGAACAAACAAGTAACAATAAGATAGAACAAGATATGCTGTGTCTGTATTGTGGCATGGGTGAGCAGTGAAGAGAGACACCATTTTCTCTAATCCAAGAAAGTACATCTAATTTCTTTATGACACACATCTATTTGGGCTTGCAGTAGACCCAAGACATAACACAATCAAACATTTTGCAAAAGAAAGCACCAGAATATAATCCTTGCTCATTCCCCATAAATTATTAACAATGTCTTTTAATTTCTGATCTAATTATCTAGTTTAATATCTTACACTTTCATATATACTTTTATCCTAACATTTAAGCAATCCTTTGCAAGAATTTTACATGGAAACTGAAGTGGAAGCTTTGCTGATTATTTGTAATGGAACTTCTCAAAAGAAACAAAAGCAAGGATTTCTCCCGGGGCTTTAATTGGCTGGACAGAGGCTGCTAAACTCCCTTATCGGTCATGGAATGCACCTCCCTAGTTAGCACTGTCTTCAACAGTGCTAACAGTGTAACAGTGACAAACGCACAGAGAAGATTCATTGTAAGGAGGAGATTTAGGTCTGAATTCCTTTAAAAGGACACATTGTGGTTTTCCCCTAATGAAAGTCAGGCATCTATTAATAGACATAGATGTTGGTCTCATTATGGAAACAAAGCTGGTTTTGCTAAGGTTTGACAGGAATGAGCTTCCCTTTCCCCCAACTCCTTCTTTCTGTTGTTCTGTTGTCTTGGTCTATAGTTAAAAATATGATCTGCCACTGGTTCAGGTCCAGTATTGTTCATTGCCCTCATGGTGTGTAAGCACACTCTGTACTAAGATACAGATACCTTTGTTTGTGGGAGATGCTTTCTAAGGTTTCCCACTTTGAATGGCTACAAAGATTGGGTTTTGCCTCCAGTATATTGCTGATTGTGAGACTCCGTCTCAGGTTCATCCAGTGTTTGACATGATCATACAAATAGATTATTTGTGCTCACACCATCCTCCTGGCATAATCTGGGAAAATGGCTCTTGTTTCAAGTGTCGCAGGTGTTACTTGGCTTTCCTCTCTTCACTCCAACTCTCTCTTCCCCTCATCTCACAACAAGAGCACCTTTTAGACCACATTATACTGTTCATGGTTTATTTTTGCAGGATGTAGCAACCTTGAGAACTCCTTATTTTTAAACAAAACATAATTGATAGTCAAACACTTTTGAGCTGCAATATGAGGAAAAAATCAAATGTTCTTGAAAGCTGGCACTCACCCAGTCAATACTGAATGTTTAATTGTTTCCTACCACAAATGGAAAGATGCAGAAAGTTGGCTTAAATTGTTTTTTAAATCTCTCACTCTGCCTTTTAGACCATTGCAGCAGTCTCAGATCACATTTTTAAGCTTTTCTCCAAAGACATGACTAGAATGATTAAAAAGCTAACCTAGGGTTCTCAAGTGAGTACAACATGCCAAGACTTTAAAATTAACAAAAAACCCCAAACATCTAATTCAAAATTTGTAACATCATATTTCAACTCTTGGTTAAGCTTACCTCATTTAAGCTGTTACATTGCTCAGCTGCTTCTTTTGGTGAAATGCATGTGTTCTGATCTATTCTACAAAACAAAACAAGAATTTTCACTCAATAGATTGCTTATCTGTATCACAAATATTTCAAACTTCTTATCATGCCTGTACATGAATTATAAGCTATAGGACTATTTTATTAAAAAATAACATTTCTGTGAAACTTACATCTGTATTTTTTACACCTCATTCAAAACAACAGTGATTTTAATGGAATCCTAAATACTATATTTAAACCATGAATGAGGTCCTGGAAATTATGACATTAAAATCTGGGCTCACTATCACACAAATAGTTCAACAGAAGTATGATCAGCTCTCGGTGTTTTGGTGAGCTAATAAGATTAAAGCCAAGAAAAAAAGCTCAAACATATGTTTAAAACTAAAGCACAATTTATCCCACATGCTTTAAGTCAGGAACAAGAGTATTCCTATATCAGAGTAATAAAGAATAAGTCTTTCCATATTTAAATTTGATAGCATTCCAGGCATCCAGTGTTCAATTTTCTGCTTAATTTCTGCTTCACCAGCTTCACAAAGACCCAAAGGACTCTCATGAAGACCTGGAAATCCTTTGCAAGCTGTCCACATTTTCTAATGAGTGTTACTTTGCAGTCATCAGAGATGTCCATACCTTTGGATTTCCCTCAGTGTATCACTGCTGCTCCACATGGAAATGGGAAAGGAAGGTCATGGACTAGCAAGGGGAAAATCTCTTCCCTCTGACTCTGGCTAATGAGACAGCTGTGCATCATCCAGCCAGATGAGTTCATGGCTTAAGTCTCCACACATCTACCAGCTTCAGGATGAATTACAAATTCATTCTACCAAGGAATGAAACTGAAGCCTAAGAAAAACTTCCCATGGATTAGGTGAGGAACCTGAATAGCCTCATACTACAGCTCTGTCTTTCCACACTCAACTCCAAAGCCTTGTATATCACAAGGTGACTCACAACTCAGCAGAAGCAAGATAAATAATTGCTGTGTCAGAGGAAGATATTTCTCATTGCTAAAAGGTGGCAATGTTTGCTGGCCCCTCTGAGACTGACTCACAGACTGATCAAAACTAACACAGACCCCAGATTCCTTTGGACAAAGTAATTCCTACTTTTTCAATCTATTGTGCTCAGAGTCATCCCAACTAAACCAGTTTTAAATGTCTCTATAGACCTAAAAAACAGTACAGACAGATGCACAGGCCTTTGTGTGGTTCTTCATAGATTTGTGAAGCATTTAAGAACTGAAATGATGGCTCTGCTGCTTTGCTTACCACAACACACACATTGCATAGCTACACTGAGGTGAACAGCCACTGCCTCCAAACAGGATCCACACTGTGCAATTCGCGTAGGAATAAAAAGCACATCTAGTACCAGAATGGGAGGCCTCACTGGGAAGCCAGACATCAACTTTCTCAAGATACACCCATACATGTTCAGATGTGAGTGATTTCTGGAGATGCTTAAGCTGCAAGGTGCCTTGGCTGGCTGTTGTGCAAGCACCTGTCTATATCTCAAAATAGCTCTCCACATATATGTTCTTTTGCCATTCTGCCTGAAAATCAATAGCCAATGTCTTCAGAATGTAAAAAGAACACTGAAATTCAAGGAAAATTGAATTACAGAAGGAAAAAGATTAATGCCTAACAAACAATATCTAGCTTTTAGACAGCAGAGAGGCAGCAGAAGAAACTTAAAGAAAACAGAAAAAGCTTGGGGAGAACAAAAGGACTAATTTTCTAGGAAAAGGTGAAACATTTCTGGTTTGGTTAAATAACATGTAAGGACAGACCTGCAAGGCTACAAACAGCTGAATAATTCATTCAGTAATGAAGGAAAACATATTTCATTATTTATTGCATTGAACTTGAGCCAGACATAAAGGAAAGGAAGAAAGGGACATCTCAGATTTCTGCACTTCTGGTGTCCAATTGGATGCCTCTTTCTGTGTGCATAACACACGACAGATGTGAACTCTCTATCAAAAAAAAAAATAAACCAAAGAAAAAAACCTAAACACTAGCAACAGCTCTTGCAGTTGCTATTTGAAGTTCTACATAATTAACAGCTGTATGGCTCAGGAGTCTTGCACTGTAGAGAGTAAAATTTTACAGCATCCCTAAAGTGCTCTCATTCAGGTTGATGGTTTTGTCCAATATTTTGGGGATGCAGAAGCTTCACATTTTAGTATTTTTCATTGAAAACAGTGAATTCGTTTTGCATGTCTTGGCTTCTGGAGATACTGAAATCATTAAGATGAAGAAGCATTTTTGTGTGAAGACCATTTACATGAACAGTCATATATGTATGCTGAGCTGGTCTTACTCTGCATGGAGAGTTGTGGGGTGTGCTTTTTTGTTTTCTCCAACATAACTGCTCTGCTAGGCAAATGCAGGTTATCTGATTGTCACCAGGCAACAAAGGGCTTACCATTTAATAACTATGGGTTGGATCCTGCTCTCATTAACAGTCAATCACAAAATATCCATTAACTTCAAAAGCAGCAGGAACAAGCCTTAATTTTCCATCTGTTCTGAATACATTGAAATTATTTTAAGCCTTAGCAGAAATTTTGAATAATTTCAGGCAGCCATTATTTAGTATAATTTACATCATCTAAAATAACAAAAATGGAATTCTTTCCATGGCTACTACTCAAACATATATCATTATTTATAAAACATGAAAGGTCTGATCTCTCACCCTCCATGTAAACTCTGGCTTTGGCAGAATTAGCCTGTTTTGTATGGCACAGATGACAAAAGCGCAAACCAGTAATGTACATTTGAATCTTATGGACACAACAACAAACCCCCTCAAATACTAATTATCATTATAGAGCTCCTACCAGACTTCAAGGGGAAAATCAATTTGCATGAGCAGTGTGCTGTTTAAAAAACAGACTAGAACATGTGAATTATTGAATTATGCATTATATCATTTCTAAACTTGCACAAAATTTAAATAAAACCACATAATTTTAAAAACTAGCAACAATATTTAAAGATAACTTCAGCAAATTCACTTCTGATTTCCCAGACTAAACCCAGAAAGGAGCATTACATTCTGTAACTTGCAAGTCTTAATCCAGTCCAACCCCAGATTATACTAACCCCCTCCTCAGGAGACTCACATGTTTAGGTACCACAATGCCACACATGCTCAATTAATTGAGGCCAATTAATGCATTAATGATGCCAGGATAAATCCTAGCAAGAAAACCATACACTGTGCTGTGGGACAAAACCGCTTTTTCAGATTCAGTCTATCCTATCCTGGCCCAATATTCCTTCCCTATCTCCAGTCCAGCAAACAGTTCTACCCTTCCCACTACAAGGGTGGCCTACCAGACTAACAGCTCACAAACAATAGTCACAGCACTGCATCTAAGGATTGATTCAGCCTATCTAGAGGTTACTTCACAGGAGTTCACAGAAAGGCAGATCCCACAACCAACACACTTCAGTGCCAGGAAAACAAAAAGGTCCTGAGACCTCCACAAGTGACAGAAAGCCTTATGAAATAAAAACAGAGTCTCACATCACCATTAACGCTGCAGGTGAATGCTTCAAAAGCATGCCTGTGACACCTTACAGAGCAATACAGAAAGTGCCCACTTGCAACAAAAGAAACATCACCATTAACAGCCCAAGGTAGTTTGGATATATCCTAGGCTACTCCTCCGGCAGTCCCTGAATGCAGCCAGAGCGCCAGTGTAGCAGTGTCTGTCTCATCAATCACAGCAGTTACATAAAGGCTGCCTGTGGACAGACTCACTTGTTTGTCTTATTATAACACCTCAGTCCTTACTTGGGCTATTGTAAGAGACCCTCTGTCCTCTCCTCATCCCCTCTTTTTTCTTTGTTTCTTTTTAAAATTTTCTTTAAGTGTATTGCAACCCAAGTGTATTGCAATCCTTGTATTGCTCAGGGATTTTCCAAGCCTTGATCCAAAAAGCATTGCTGCAATCATAAGCACCTACCTTTTAGCAGCAAGATTGTTGAAGTGTTTTCTTAGGAACTGGTCAGTAGTTTCCCAGCAAAGCTATGTTTCATCAGCATATCCTGATTGCTGACAGAGAGCTATTCGCAGGGGATGAATTTTCAGTAGGTCTGAGGCAGGACTCACAGGGAATCTGGCCAAGTTTACTCCCTGCTCACCTGGTGCAGGAACACAGCCCTTCAAGCTCTCCCTCACCCGTGTGTCTGTCATATAGCACAAGGATATCAGCACTCCTGCAGCTTTCCTGCCCCTGCCACACAACCCAGAGCTGTAGCTGCTCAGCACAAAGTGTGGAGACTGCAAGAGTTGTCACCAGAACGGCACTCTCAAAAGCTACTTGCTGTGAAAACTTTAATTCTGAACGCCTCACTAGAGCATGGTCAAGGAACTCTTCAGGGGAGAACAGAAGTCCTGGGAGACTCTAGGCTGAGCCCATAGACCCAGGGCAGCTCAGGGCTCCCCTCATTTCCACTTTTTCCAGAGAACAGTCGTAGGTCTGACATCAACTGTCACCCTACAGCCTCTGCAGAAATTAGAGACCAACCCAGAGATCAGCAGAGTCCCACTGAATGAAGCCACTCCACTCCCATTTTATCTGGAAATTTGTGAAGAGGGGAAACTCTCAAGAATTTTTCATAGGCAAAAACTTAACCTCAAAGTGTAGTTCCCTCACTGACTTGGAAAGTAACCTTCTCTGAAACAGTGACATCGCCACCTCCCAGGAGTCTCGAGTTTCATTCCCCTCTCTGTGTAACAGGCATCTGAAGAAAACATCATCCTCTTTTCAGGTAACTGCATTCCCAGCTCTGCAATCCACATCAGTTTTGCTGATTGCCTTTGAGAAGGCAATCAGTAAGAGCCGCTTTTAGTAATCATATGTATTGTTCCATACTGACTTTCCTAGTCTCTGTTTAAAGAAAGGCAATGTTCTTTATTGCAACATTTGTTCCTGGGAGCCACATGTAACTTTTATATCCCAAAAGTGTAGATTATATGACACTTATTCAAACCCAGCTACACACAATGACTAGAGCAATGTAATCACTAGCAGTATATTAGAAATTCATGTTCTTGTAATAAAATGGAAAGGTTTCCTTCCATGCAGATGGCATTTCATATTCTGAACTGTTGCTGACATTCACAAATCATGCATGATAAACACCTCCTGAAATTAAAATCCTGGATTTACAGGTCAGTTACAGCTTAGCCAAGAAGAAGACAACATTCCCTTGTTCTTCTGACTGTAAACCTCTTCAGTAAGTGTATTCTTCCATTTCCCTCAAATACCACTAAAACTCTTCCTTCACTGTTTCAGTAGTTATCAGAAAATTAAAGTACCGCCCTCCACAAAACAATCAATACATATACTTATGACTCATATGTCTATGCATTGTTTCTCTCATATTGCCTCTCATTAGATTTCCTTGAATTTAGATTGCTCTGTGTAACAGGGACTGTACTGAAAAGTTTTACATTGTATAATTCAGAAGCATTTAGACCTTTAAACTCCAATGAGACTAATGACAGAGCCAGAGCAGTCTGCAGAAACTAAATCAAAGCAGAAGTCACAACAGGCTGCACTAGAAATAATCAACCTTGCTTCTTAGCATGAGGCAGAAATAAATTCTAATTCTCCTATTCTCCACACACACATCTGATAGATAGAGGAGCCTGCCCAGGAGCACCCCTGCAGCAGTGTGGCTACCTCCTCTCCTTCAAAAGAACTCAAAGCATTGCTAGTTTTACCAGTAACCTAGTGAAACCAGGGTGGAAGACAAAGAAAATCAGGATTTGTGGAGCTCACAGATGTGTTCTCTCAAAATCTAGCTATGATTGTTGCCTGCTGCCAAAACTGAATGCTTAACCTTTGCCATGTCCCAGAGCAGGGACAGCAGAAAACAAGGCAGAACATCACACCTTGGCAGCTATGTTTAACGAGCCACTTGTGTGATCTTGATGCAGCAGCCAGTGATCTCCATGAGCTTAGACATGGGCATGTAATTGCTCTGGCCCTATCAAAGCTGATTGACAGCAGAGGGGTGGGGCAAGCTGCTGGCGACCTTTAAGAGGAGTCCCGAGACACTGTGACCCACAAACTGTAAGGGTTACCTTCAGCAGGGGCAATTCAAAGTCCTCTGCCCCAGCTGGTGGTGGGAAAGTTTTTTCCAAGGACAGTTAAGACAGTTAAAATAAAAATTTGTGAGAGGCCAGGGACTATGCATTAATGCTTGTTTATTCTACGTTTGAAGTTCCTGATTTAACAGTGAAGTCACCTCTATTTTTTTGATCAAACTAAGACATGGCCAAAGCTGAGATTTGTTCACTATGTTTTCACATCCCTTAGCAAGGCAAATCTAGGTACCACTGTTTAACAGATTTAGCACTTGTGGTCAGCAAACTTGCTAAGGAGCTACCCTGCTGTTAAACAGGAATAAATACCATAGCGAAAAATGGTTTCATACCAAGCAAATTAAAAAGGCCAGACTACTGAAGTGGACAGAGGAACTTTGCTGTGGTTGTTGTTTTATTCATCAGCACTCTCATTCTTTAAAGTCCATGTTTCTTTTATTACTTTCCTCTCATTAATCAAAATTGACCAATATTATTTCATTATCTACCCATACACAGACCTCCTACCAGCAGAGCTACTGAGTAGGTCTAACTCTGATACCAAACTCACTGTGCTGCTCTTTGTAAGAAATACATGTGATTTTTTTTTTTTTCCTAGCGTAAAGAATGCCAGAAAAATAGAAGGGAAGCTTCCTAGGCTGGGGCTAATTAAAAACATTTCTGAGATGCAGTGTCTCAGTTGCACATACAAGCATTCAAGGGTGAAAGCAGCCCTTTGTGAAAGCTAATTAAATGCTTGGTCATTCTGCTAAAGCTTCCCTGAGAGCACAAATTAATATCATTTACAATGTTGCTTACTAAAATCTGTGGTGAAGGCAACCAATTCATTTTGAATAAAGTACCATCAGATGGCAACTGTCACTACTAACCTAGTCTTGACTTGAAACAGAATTTGGAGGCAATCAGATCTGTACATCAACTACTGATGCCCTGACCCACTTGGTATCACCAGGACATACAGCTGCTGCTCTGGACCTTCCAGAGAGCCAGAGCCTCTGCACTACAGCATCAAAGCCATCATGCACCTCAAGAGATAAAACAAGGAGCAGAGATATGATTCACCTACTTGAAACCCTGTACACAGCAAAGCAGGGCTGAACCAGCCCCCAAGCATGAGAATTTTGTAAAGTAGTGCCCAAAAACTGATGCCTGTGAAGAGCGTGATCTTATTTACACAGTCCAAGCCTGACACTAAGAGATAAATCTTACCCTTAGGACACATATCCATTGGTAGATTGGGTCAACTAGGAAGTTGAAATCCCATTCTTAGCCTTTTGCATAGCCATGAAGGATCAGAGGAGGAACTGTGAATTCTAACAATTAGCAGAGCTGAGGACTTAGCTAATACCTGACCTGAACACTCTGTACCCTTCACAACACTGTTGCTGCAGTAGCCAGAGTGTAAACTATACATGAATGCACACTCATGCTAAAATCTAGTGGGCGGGTTCCTATGCCCATTTCTCAGGGAGAACACAACTCTGAGAAAGGCTGAGGCAAGTCAGCACAGGGGGAAAATAAAAGAAATTCCTAGACATTTTTGAAACTTGGCACAGAGGAACTGAAATCTCAGAACTGAGGATCTTATTCCTGCTTGAAATGTAAAGGATTTAAAGAATAATGAAATTTGTATTCTTATCTTCATCTCTTTCACTTTCTCAAAACAGTTCTAGCCTTATAAATACAGAATACAATTGCAAAGGAGAGCCAGAAGTCTATTTTATACAAAAGGCAGCAAATGAATTAGCCTTTGCTACAGTTAATCAGAAGTGAAATGCGCTGTCTTATCCCAAGGCTTACCTCGGTTGAAATCTCACGACTGCTTCCTGGCATCTTAAAACCACATTCTGTGCACAGTCATTAGCTGAGGAGCCAGCCTTCCCCTGCCACTCTGAGAGGCTTGGCAATGCACTTTCCAGCTCCTGCACAAAGGAGGAAAAAAAAAAAAAAAAAGCTGAATGCCCTGTCAGTACCAATCAGGCTTAGCTGAGTATTTTGCTACAAGAAAAAAAGAGCTCTGTGAGGCAGGATGCTGATTGGGGTTCTCTGTCATCTTTGCTAATAATATGGAAACAACTGCAGAACACAGACTAGAAAAGGTTCTGAACAAAGTGGTTTCTTCTTTCACTGTATAACAGCTTTTGGAACCAAAGCAGACTGTAACCCATTTTCTGTTTATTAGTTAGGTAACTGATGTTGGCTTCTGAGCTAAGAGGTGCTGTACACAGAGTTCCATTTTGATTTTGTTAATGGATACATTCACTTTTCATTTGAAATTATTTACTCACATGTCAGTAATGTTTTATTACTTGGGCATCATCAGAAAAATTTTGGTTGACCGAAGCAAGTGCAGCTCACTTAAATAAGATTTGTAAGGTTTAATCAGTTTCCTTTTTCCTTTTGCTCCTTGCCTAGCACATACATAGCTTTATGAATAGAGTATTACTGCAAGAGGAGTGAAAGACAGAGAGGGAGAAAAAATAAGTCACATCAGCCAACCCACCACACAGAAAATAAAAAAGCCAGTTTAATCCAATTAATTGAGGGAGTAGGAATTAGAAAGGTACACATTTTACCCCAAGCTTTCAAAAACCAGTTGCAGAGCTGTGACAAGAGATCTTTCACACATTTCCTTATCTATAAAATGGTTTATGTTTTCCTTTGCATTGCAAGGCATAATTTGATGCATTTCTTTAACAGCATGGTAATCAAAGTGGGACAGTTCTCTACATCTTTATTAGCTTCTATCACCCAAAATGTTATTTGAATAGCTAACAAAATTAAAATACAACATCCTTTGCAAAACAATAGTGTTCACTTCCCCTGGCAAAGGAACATGTTTGACTGTGCTCCGGTTTCAAAGTTTAGTTGGAAGTCCAATATTTTCATAGGACTGTTCAGATGGGAACTTGGAGGTCTGAGGTCATTCTGTGTCTACAAAACCAGTTTTTTACTTCCTTCTTTGTCTGTTCCATCTTTACAGCTTATTAATGAAGCTTGTGTAGAGATACATTGTATTTAAACAAAACTAAATTACAATTTTATAATTTATTCAAGAAAGTTGCTCAAATGGTCTCCTCTCAGGAGAAGGATTCAGTGCCCACCTCTCAAAATTAATGATGGACTAAGAAAAAAAAAGCAACTAGTAAAAATGTGATCATTGCCATTTTTGTTCCCCTCCGTGATGGCATTTTAACTACAGGATATTTGTTGCATAAGCGAATCCTAATTCCTCCTACTTAGTCAATGAGATGGGTATAAAGAGAGTGTTGAAATCTGTCTCTAGAAAGAGCTGGCTGTCACCATCTGATGGAAGCTCCTCAGGAGGAAGCAGCCACATCCTGATGCTGACACACACGTCACTTCATGAGCTATATCTGCACTGTACTTATGAAGTGCAGACCTGCTGAAAGCACCTTGCCTGCCAGCTGGACAGGCCTGTGCTAACACTAGTTTGCTTTGGTATTACTGTGGTAGAACTGACCCAGCAGAGGTAATCAAGTTTTCCAATCATATTGACTACCCACTATGGGCCAATTTCCAAAGCAGAGCTGCAAACCAGAGGCTGTCTTTTGTCTCAGAGTAGATGTTACAAAGCTTTGGTGATGTCAAAGCAAAAAAGAGTGAAAGCTTCACTAAACTGACTTGCTTTTGTTACCCTTCATCCCTTTTAGAGCCCTCTAAGACAGATTTTTGCTCCTCTCATCGTGTCTATCTAATGTAGTTTAGCATTGAATGAATATTTTATCCAAAAATGGTAATAACTCAGGTTAGAAGCAGACAGCAGTTTTTTGCAGTTGCTCTAGTTTTTCCATTGTTATCTTAATATTATTTCCCCTTAGTTGTATAAAAGTGATCATATGCTCTTACTAACCCAGCCAACACAATGGTGTTTTTGAAGTTCAAGGTACAAATGGATCAAACCAATTCAGCTTATTTTACTTGCCCCAAAGTCTTTGGTGGTTTGATGAAGTACTCAGGGATATTGGTTTAGTTTAGTGATAGCCTTGGCAGTGTGAGGTTAGTGTTTACTCGATGATCTTAATGGTTATTTCCAACCTTAACGATTCTGTGATTCTATGATGTCAGAATAGGCATTTGCCTCAATCGCACTTAGAATCCCTTGTAAGAATTGGATTACATTTTGCTGCTCATTGGACACGACAGAAAACAGAAAGAAAGATAATATATCTCTAAAAAGTGTAACTTCTTTATTGACAATAGTAAATATGGAAGAAGGAATTCTGCACTGTCGCTGTGATGCATACTTGAAAACATTCAGGGGCTGGGTGAGTGGCTGTGTGGTGCCTAGTTGTTGGCTGATGTTAAACCACAACAGAGGATGCAAAAAAATACCAAAGAAGGCAAGAACCATTGACTTATACTAGTTGAAGACCTTGTCTAGGCTTCTGGCAACAGCCTCAACGTTTACTCTTAGCTTTGCTTATCTTCGGAAGCTGACCACAAAAGCTGTTAAAGCAAAGAACACCTTGGGTGCTATGAAGATTAGACAAATTTCAAGTTAAGCAATATCTTGTCCATGAAACCCTCTCGGTGAGAAAATGAGTCCAGTTAAGGTGCAAAACCAAATCTGCACCGTAGTAGTAAACTTGCTTCAGCAAAACCCTCTTGTGCAACAAATACTCTTCTCCAAAATCAGCAGAAAGAACATGGAAATTCAAGATGCTTTCTGCTAGATGACAGGGGAAGCTGAGGACAAGAATATATGCTGTCATAAGTGCTCACTTGCAGGCTTGACATTTGAAGATGTGGGTGGGTTTTGGCTAGCTGTTGTTTCGGGGGGGTTGTGGTTGTTCACAAATTATGTCATTAAGGTGTTAAAGAGTAACCCTAGGGAAATATCCTTGATTGAATCATTTCTTAAGAGCAAGGAAATCCACTCCTGATGTGTCAAGGGCATCCAACACTATAGTGCTCTCTTCTATTGTGTTCTTGCTGCTTCTTCACTACAGAGGGTGAAGCTTCTACAATTGAGGGTGCATGTGGTAAGCAGTCTGCAAAGAGGGAAATCTCCAGGCACAGCTAAGCAGTCTCAATGCTGCATAATCTCCACCATGATGTTTGCTTTGTACACGAAATAATACATGGGTTTGGAAACAGACAAAAAACTACCATCATGGATACTCATATTGAAATAAATAAACTACTGTTTCACAAGGTCATTTAAAAAAATAAAAGCCTTATTTATCTAAAAAAAAAATATCAGCATGTCATAACCCATTTCTGTCAGAGCATCTGAATTACAGCACAGGCATACAAGCCTTTGTTATGTTTACACAGCAGCTTAATCTGCTCTTGAACTCCAGAAAGTGCCTTGCATCCTTCAAATGCTTTATCCAACACACAAACACTTCCACCTCTGCTTAAATGCAAGCACCATGCAAATATTGTACCAGCACTTGCACCACAGCCCTGGCATGCCTCATGGCACCATGCCAATGCAGAAAACAGCCAGGACTGAAGTTCTGAGAAGAAGGGTCTCCCACTCCTCCTGAAAATGTCAGTCCATACAAATGTCCTGGTTTGGGCTGAGACAGAGTTAAACCACGACAATAAGAAGATAAGCAGGTACATTTAATGGGCAGAGAATTGAACAGATTTGATCCACAATGGGAGATGTGGCTTAAACATAAACGGCATACCTAAAACTGAAGTGGAAATTGCAGACTGACATATTCATGTGTTTGTGTGGCTACTGTCTTAACAGCAGGTTTGGTTTTTTATTCCTATCCATTGGAAAAATACAATTATCATGTCAAATTACTGGAAGTTCTTTGAAATCCATACAATTTGTCCATTTAATTTATACTCAAAATACAAAATTTCATGGAGCAGTTTTCAGCATTCTTGTCTCTTGGCATTGATTGTCAAGCCACCATTTCATTTTTGTAGTCATTTACCTTGATAATATGACTTGCAAACTGGATTTTTACTGTCTCTACCTAGTAGCTATCACATTTGGTGTCATTTTATAAGTATGTCTCAGTATCACTAAGGAATTAGAGGATGACTCACTTAATAATCTGTATTAATGGCTGTGTATCAAAGGTGAGTGACAGGAGAAAGGATTAGGCAACGAAAGAAGACTTTCCATACCTCATCATCTTCTCTCACATTGACTCTCCAGACTGTGCTCTGAGCCTGTGCTTCCTCACCTCTTGAACTCAAACAAATTCTAATTAATTTGATTTTCTATAGATTAACATTGCAGAATTGCTAAATAAGCTCATGAAACCATAGGAAAGATGAAATAAGTAGCTGGAGTAAAGTGGTGTAATCACATTCCAGCAGCCTGCTTCTCTCTCCTCCCTTACTTTGGCAAGCTTACAGCTGCCTCCATACACAGCTCCTGCCCCCAAAGAAATAACTGCATGCAATATCCAAGGCACAGCTTTACTCTAGTAACATTTTTTTCAGCTGGTAAGTGGTCATGTGAAATCAGTTGCTACTTCACTTTTATTAGACTTGCTCTTGTTAATCTTCACTATAAATTTAATAACCATCTCTTCCTGAAGACCTAAGGTACATGGCCACAGTAATGAACCTGCATCAAAAAAAATAGAGGCACAGGAATCAGAGTTCAGCAGACTGAGCCTTGTGAGGCTCAAAACTCCCAAGTTGGCCATCTTTCCTCTACTTGGACACAGCAGTTTGTTTCCTCTCAGTGACCTTCCTACAAGGGAAATCCCCTGGATTCTCAACTAGAAGAGACGCACATAAAATTGTTTCCCATCCAAACAGATTGCAATCCTTCCAACATATGCAGCAAACTTATTTATCTCCCAACAGCCTACTTTGATTTTCAAGGGATAATTTTCTGAAAAGCAACTCATGGGCTCAGATAATGCATAGAAGTGAGTAACAAGCATTTCTGTGGCTTATCATAACACTTAAAAGAGATACTGTCCCTGCAATATTATCACTGTTTCTCTCTGATGCCACTGAGAAGTCAGGTTTAGGAAGGGGGGAGTCTGTTGAAAAAGCATCCTATCAATAAAACTCAGGAAAATGAGGATGAACAATTTAATCACCACATGCAATGCATCATGCTTTGCTTCCATAAATGCATGTACTCCGATATTGCTGTTTGTCTGCTCAACATCAGCTGCTTGTAAGTACACCATTTATCTCATTGAGTGGGTCGGTGTTTCATGAAAGGAAGGTATATGCAGCTGCACAATGTGTCAACGCATCAGTCTGGCCCACTTTTCCACATAATAACAACCTGCCATCTACACATAAACAATAGCTACTACAAACAACACAGCAGCACTTCGCTTTCAGCTTCAAAATAGAGAGAAGCAATTGGTACCAGTTCACAACTAGGGCTGCTAACACAGACTGCTTTGGGAGGCCATCTCACACAAAGGATCCCAGTGAGAACTCACACACTTAAACAAACCCTTCACAGAGTTCTTCTGCAAACAGACTCATGTTTTTCATAGGCATCATTAACAAAGCTAGGAGCCAGATGCTTGCTTCCTTAAGAACAAAAGCCCTTGAGGCTGCAGAAAATACAGCAAGGCAAGCACTTCAAGCAGTATGCACATGCTTCCTAATGAGGATGAAGGCTATGTGAGATGAAGGGCTTGGTAGATGCTTTCTCCAAAATAGCTTCCCACTGCAAATCATTCCAAGAGGCAAACCCTTTACAGCATGCACCACTGAACTCAGTGTAGATACAGGATATCTACTGAAAAGCCTTTCAGGGTACTAGGGTACAATTTTGTCTATGGGTGAGCACATCTCTTGTTACAACATTTGTACTAATGTTGTATATCACTCTCAAAGCTCTACACGAGCTCTCACCCCTCAAGTACTCCCATCAAATCAAAGGTAAGGTAAAACAGCGCCTACACATCTTACCTCTTCCAGCATGCCAGAGATGGAAGCATTAGGTAGAGTGAGAGCCCAGGAACACTTTTTTCTTTCCTAATTCAAGTCCTTGAGTCATGTGAAAATTATCCACATGACATCTAGCTTCCTTTCAGAAGCTGCTTATCTCTGCCACACTGGTATTTTACAGTGGTCTAATTATAGAACTCAAAGAGTTTCCTGCAAAATAATATGACCATTTTCAGTTAACCTTCAGGCCACATAAAACACCATAGAGCAGCAAATCTGTGCTGTGTCAGCATTCATTGAGTGAGAGGTATAGGTATGACACACAAGGGGAACAGGCAGACAGGGACTCACTGAAAGAGCAACAGCTGAAAGAGACAGATCTTGTCTCCACTTGCTCTTCACAGGGCTAAATTGCCTATCATTTTTTCTTATCTGCTGATGAACCTGCACAACTTATCTCCCAGCAGCCTAAATACTATTTCCTAATGAAGCAACATAGTTGTAAAAAAACCCAGCATTTATGACTTCATCTCAGCAATAAACTCCAGAAAAACATGCATGAAGATCAGCACAAGAGTTCACATTGATATTTTGAAAAAGACTGTGATAATACCGTTGGGAAACCATTTCCTTTTGTTTGTTTCTTCTGGGATTCAAAAGGATAATTCCTACTCAGAAGGTAAAACATGCCACTCATAATGATATATTCCCATGCAAAACTTGAAAAGATGGACCAAAATAATCCCTGGTCTATGATGGGTTCAAAGCACTTCACAAAGTGCTCTGCAAGCTTCTATCCATGGAGGGAGGAGAGATAAAATAGCCAAATATATTACACATCAAAGAGGAGATGTAAACACAAATGTGTGTCTGCTGCAGGCCGATTGTCCACCAGCATTAACATCAACTGTCTTGGTAGTGAGAATATTTTTAGCTG
The DNA here is from genome assembly GCA_013401255.1 of Urocolius indicus. Classification (NCBI taxonomy): domain Eukaryota; kingdom Metazoa; phylum Chordata; class Aves; order Coliiformes; family Coliidae; genus Urocolius; species Urocolius indicus. Next base: position 52,172 of record WBNH01006361.1, read on the forward strand.
AGGGCTTAAACCTGGACCAGAACCCTATCCCTTAACACTGCATGAGACATGACTTGTGAAGCAACAGGTGACAACAGAAGCAATTGCAGCAGCTGCTCTGGAGTCTACAGAGCAATGTACCTCCACAAACAGCAGCAGAAGCATCATTTCTAGTCTTCTTTTACAGACTTTAAAAAAGCTACAGTTGTGCTCCCCTCAGCTAAATCCAGGAAGCCTGCGGGCAAGAGCACCAGTATCAGGATCTGCCTTGAGTAGATATATTATTTAAACAGAAGAAAAACCAGAGAAAACACAACATCTTTTCAATGGCTGTCAAAACATCAGTGCAACACATCCTCAGTCAAATATACAAAACAGAAAAAATCTGATCAAGTCCTGCGGGTACCGAGAGTTTTATCTTTAATGCAAGGAGTCACAGGAAATCTAAACAGATATTTGTCCATCTTTAGCTGTGCTCTGCACTCACTCCTGACTGCAGTTGCAACACAGCCTTCTCTGTAATTCCCTGTCTGAAAGACATTGTCTGAAGTTACAGGAGGGTTCCAGGACTCCAGGTCCCTGAAAATTGGAACAAATTATTGTGATGTCTCAGTCACATCATGGATTACCATGGAGTCCCACTTTGGACTTCAAAAGGTACGTTTGTTCAGACACTGTTCCACAAACCTACCCTTGGTAAGTTTAGCTCTTTACCTGACTTTCCTCATGACTTTTCCCATTTTCCAGCTTTGCAGTGGGCTTGGGTTTTCTTAGCTTTAAGTTGCCCATTTCAGGCTTTAGAGTGTAGTCGGTGACGGCCTGCTGCTTGTGCTGATGAGTATCTTGCAAAGGTAGTTGCTTTTCCTCTAAAACAGAAGCGTTGTCTGGATAATTTTCTTTGTTGTCATCATCTCTGTAAGGAAATAAAATGTAAATGCATCAGGCAGGACTTCAGACACCTGTCAAAACTTTATGAAGAACAGCAACAAGTTCTGAGCTATTCATGACATTTTGATTTTACCAAGTTGAGTAGTCTGCACATCAAACACCGCATATGTTAGTAATATGAATTTGAGATGTTACTGTTTATTGTCAGATCACAAGCTAAACATCTGTTAGTATTATTACATAATCAACTGTGGAGTCATTTAAATAAGACTAGGTGTAGAGGCATTCTTTGGCTTCAACCCTGTAGTTCATATTCCCCAAATAATATTGGAAACTGTCTTTTTCATGCAGATCTTTCCTCATCCAACAATACACACTAGATTATCCTCTTACAAAAATATCATCACGTATAATAATTCCTTCCTATAGTCACACTTCCCTTCTGACAGTCTCAGCTTTTGAGGACTTTGGGACAAAGTGAGAGAGGTAGGCATACCAAGTAAGGTTTGAACAGCGATGTGTTTGGGTGGAAGGGACAAGTCTTGTGCTCCTAGCTTGGAGAAAAGGTCTCTTGTAGCAGCAGGTCGATAACAGTGGTTTAAATAGACACTGTTGCTCTTGGATGCTCAGATAACCACTGTACCTGGACATTTTCAGAGTTCAAGCTGTCCTACAAACACCTTGCTAGTCTTATTCACACCCAGTCAATCCAACCTCGAGCTGGTCTAATACCTTCCACTGGAGCATCTCCCTGGCACCATTAAGAAAGCTGCTGCAATGCAGAGTGCGAGGCTGCCTGATAAGGTGGTAGGATGAGATCGATATTCCTGCTCCAAAATCCCTGGCTGCTGCTTAGCTTGCAGGTGGAATTTCAGATGTTGGCTTCAGTTGGTAAAATCCTAACAGTCAGCTGGGAGTTGACTTCTCCCCTGGTGTGAAACTTTCACAACAGAGAGATTCAAGAACTATTGAATTAAAACCCCTTAAGATTTATCTTTTTTTTTTTTTTTAAGAAAGCATAACTTGCTAATTCAACATTTTCTCCTAAGGATTCAGAGCTGACAAACTCACTTTCCATCTGTTGCCCATCAGCATCCAGATGGATGCTCACAGGGTGCCTATGGAATCAAACACCATTGCTGCCCAGGCCTTCTGCAAATGTGTTCCAGAGCAGTTGTTATAGTTACAGGGCAGGGTGCTTTATATCCTACAGCCATTTCAACAATGTGCATTAAGTGTTGCTAATTTTAAGGTGTCATCTGATTTTTAAATCTCTCTGAAAGGTGAAGTTGCATCCTCTAGCAATCAACATATACTAATGTAGGCATGAGAGTCACATGCCTCAAGAATACTTCAGTTAAATTACAACCAGAAGGACTTTTTTTGTCAGACACTCATCAATGAGCATATCCTTACAGATGCAAAACTCCACTTACTACTACTTTGTAACAGCTGTTGTACAGTAAAAGTAAATGTATTAGCATCAGAACTGAATCTGAATAAAAGTAATATGATGTGAAGAATGATATATTATCATATCTATACCATATTTGCTATTATATTTGTTATTACATTAACTACAGTAATTAATCTGAATATTGTTTACACAAAAGTACACAAGACAAACATGCATTTCCCAGAAATACTAACAGCCTTACAGGTTACACCCCAGAAATTCTGCATTCCCTTGACAATAAGGGTTCCCCTCTCATGCTTTAACAGAAGTACTCTGACAGCTTTATTTGTTGCAAATAGATTTCAGACAAAACTTGCAGTAGAATACCTGGGGCTGGAACTGCCTGATTGGTCTTCATGTACAGAGTCCAAGTCCCTGTCACACCTTAAAAGGGATATAAAAATAATTGCTGATTTTCTACCAGCCACAGAAATGTAGCTTCTAATAACATGACAGTGCAGCTCCTTCTCCCACCCTAGTTGTGGTCATTTAATACCACAGCTGCTTCATGACAGCCTAAAACTCAGAGGAAGAAGAGGAGCTGAGATGTTTGGTACAATTTGGTATATCATTTTCAGCTAGATGGAAATAATGATGAGAAAGAATTCAGATGTTACCATTAAAATTACAGGAAATTCTATATTTTCGTTGCCCATAGTATACTTGCATTAAAAAGCTAATTAGGAATCAATTAGCTAAGGGTTTTTTTCCCCCTAGACTCTGTGGTAGAGCAGTCAACCTTTATGCAGCAGGAAAAAGAGTTCCCAAATAAATTATATAAATGATCATTAGTCTTAAAAAGTGAACTAGCAGAATTTTTTAAGATGCCTGAACAATCATAATCAATCACATCCCCTTAAGTTACAAACAACAGGATTGGCATAAGGTTGCCTAATCAAAAGAGAAGTAAATACACTAACCACTCAGTGTCGAATACTACACCAGGCAGCATGGCTGAACTTTAAAGAATGATAGAACGTCTGAGCAACTCTTCTTCAAATCAACACATATATATGCACACACATCTAACAAATACACATACACCCTCCCTAGGTACTGTTTCTGGGGAAAAGCAAGAGCCCTCTCCTCAGCCTCTGTTCATACTCACAGGGCACAGACACTAAGCAGGCCTGGATCACTTGAAGTTTGCTGGCAGAGGAATCTCTTCATTGTGGGGGAAGCAGCCTGTACTTCCACTGACTCGTTACATTTTCAGAAGAGCTGCCCCATTTAGGACAGAGCACATCAAGTAATAAATTCATAGCTCTGCATAGCAATTTGATGGCAAGGGTTTTAATATATTCCTCTTTCCCACCAGTCTCCTGCTAGTATCTTTATCAAAAGCCAGACTGCAGCAGAAAATATTTAAAGGGACACTCAAGTGTTTACACTTCCTGAATTCATCAGCATGTGGATTGAAAGCGTTTGCTGCTCACCATTGGAACAGATAACTACAGTTGCAGCTCCCCCCTAATCACACACTATTTCTGCAACGAGTGCAGTTCTCTCCACATGGCAAAGTGGGGTGACAGATGGAAGACAGAAGATGATGTACAAAATTGATAAATTCACTATAGAAATCTAGTTGCCTTTGCCTCCAGGTGCCAGTCACGCATTCCCCTGTCATCTGTGCCTAGTTGCCTTATGGGTGTCTGACACCAGCAAGTTGTGAGGATAGGACATACTGGGGGTATGAAGAAGGAAACCCAGTACAAAAGGAACCAGGAACATGGACGGAAAACACGATAGAAAAATTCAGAGGGTGAAAAACAGAGAAACAAAATACACTGTGAGGAGACAGTGCCAAGGTAAGAGCTGGATGGACAGAGCTCTCTCCGTGCTCTGACATGAGAATAAAGTAAGACAACACTGGGTGGGCCATGTCACAGTCAGCAAAGGCCAAGGAACCCCTAAAGGGACTCACTCTTCCTCCTGCATGTGCCATAGGAATAGGAGGTGGGAGGAAGCAGCTCTGCTACTGGCTTCACTTGCCAGTGACTCTCACTTGGCAACCTTCAGTTCTGAAAGGTCATTTTGGCAACTGGAAACATTCTCTGGAGGGACGATGGACAACTGAGCACAAGGCTATCAGCCAAGTCTATGTGTGCACACTTGACTGCATACTCCTTAACTTGGAAAAGGGCCCCAAGAATTGCTTTCTCTGAGCTGACTATAGTAAGATGATCCTGAGCAGAGATCCTAACTTAGCATCCAGCAACAGATAAAAGTCATAAAACAAGACAGAACTTAGAAACAACATAGCATGACAAAACATACTTGAATAACTGGATAGCAGTGATAAGAAATACAAGCAATAGCAAATCAGAGATCATATCTGCAGTGTAATAAAAACATTGTGAAGAGTTCAGAAGCCACACATTCCGGAATTGTTAAAAGAAATTTTTCTCTTCATAAGAATAAACATTATTCAAGAAAGTTCACTCACACATGACAGTACTTGAAGCTAAGACCATAGCAGGTCCTTTAAAAAGATGAATTAATGATACAATGCACATATCCATCATTAAATCAGTGTTTTTGCCTTGGTTTCTTTGGGAAATGCAGCTTATGTGTTCACACCACCTGTCTGCACATATCAACACAGATATACACACACTCCTCTCACCAGTAACTTGTAAATCTTATTGTCCAACCTTAGCTATATTTAACAGAGAGAGAAGTATTCAAGAGCTTGATACATTTTGTGACAGATTGTGGTCGTGTAGCCACCAACCCAAAAACTGCAGCAGGATATCACTCATTCCTGACACATCAGAAAACACAACAGAAAAGCTTCAAGTCATAAATCCGTATGTGTTGAAGCTCACACTGGGCGGGAAGAAGTGCCTTCCAACAAAACCAGCAACATGAATCCTCTTCCTTCAGTGCCCAATCTACTAACTAATGGAAAAATATCTCTCAAAAGTACATCCACTACTGATCTTACAGTATGGGCCAGTCAGATAAGAAATGGGGTCTCAGTCTAGATAGACTGCAGCTCTGACCCTTCATAGCACTGCCTCTTTATATTTCTTCCAAGGCTCTCTGCTCTCTTTTTGAACTCTTTTCCATGTTCACCTTTCCACAGAGCCACTTCTGTAAAACTGGCCCTTTTTGCTGACTTGACCTTGAAGATGTTCACATGAACAACTTCTAAAGCAGCCTGTATGCATGGCTGGCTGGAAGCTTAGCAGCCCTGGGCACTCGTCTTGTCTAGAGAAATGTTCCTGTAAGTATTGTATCACCAATTTTATATCATTCAGGAAGCCCTGATTTTGCCTTTGCCACAAGACAAAAATCGTCATATGAGGATGTCTAAAGTTGCACAGCAAGCTCTCTATTTATTCTGCTAAGTCAAAGTAACCTATTTTCAGATGCATCCAGCACAAACAGCTAGTGCTGAAATCGTTAAGAACTGTGTATCCTCAGCACTTCTCAAAAACAGGCTCTGGGGGGAGGCTCTAAACAAGATTCAGGGAAATCAACTCTGGATACCAAGTTTGTTCAGTTGGACAGAGCTTTTCAGATGTCATTGCTCAAATTTCTTTGTTTTCTAAAAAGTATGTTTCTACCTCTATGTTTGGAAACATAATAGTAAAAATGAAAGCCCCAGAAACAGAACCAACAACACATCCTTCAGGCAATGCCTGGCCCAGCCCCATTTCTGTCATGCTGCCGTCTCCCTTTCCCCAGGGGCAGTGCTGGCACTACACAGTCAGCTTGTATGCCATCCTGGCCCTTGTCTTAATGGTCATATGAAGAAGCACATAGAAAAACCATTACCTTGAGGTCCCAGAAACCTTAAGGATGAGGCAGGCACAGAGGCCACTCCAGGGGAATCTCTACCAGAAACAATGGCTGAGAACAAGGACAAACAAGATCTCTACCAGAAACCAAGAACAAGGATGGAGAAAAAAAATTATGGAAAAGGTACCATCTGTAACCTGGTTATTTGTCTGTGAAGTGGGAAGCATGTCAGAATTTTACAGACCACAGTTTACTACTTAATGATTATAAATACACAAAAATAATCAAAAATGCTTTAATGATATTTTAGGTCCTATTAAATCTTTCCATGTCTGCCACAATCATACAAAAGGCATTAAGTTAAAACATTAAATATAGCAAGGCAATGTAAGCAAATAAAGTAAAACAATGTAAGAGAGGGAAATTATTTGGATCGATGTGAAATGTTACTTTTACTGTAGGGATTTTGACAACACTTAGGGTTAGCTCAGACAATTACAACTTGGCCTGCTTTCAGAATGTATCCTGTCCCAACACTTATGGAAAAAAACAATCACTCTCCAGGTAGTTTTCTTATAATTATCAGCATTTTAGAAGTGTAAAACTTACTTAATATACAAACAAATCTATAAATCATTTCCTTCCTGAGAAACTGCTTAGATCATTATTGCTGTACAATCCACAAGCTTTTGAAACTATCAAAAGCACACAAAATAATAATGCAGAGAACACCAAAATTGAAGTAGTTTAGACTGAAATAATACAAAGACCTTTTCATTTATAATAATTTCTAAAGCCTTTGCCTAACTTTATAACATCCTTCCTTGTCTTTCTGTCTCTGTAAAAGAGTAACAGAAAAAAACAAGATATGTATCTCCTTAAGATCATGATATATGTGAAAGGCCTTCTAATGAGTTCATGGAACTGATTACAAAGAAATGCTGTATTTGGTACTCAGCCTAAATAACGAATAGTTATTTTTCTAAAAATATTTGCAAGTGATTTTTTTTTCCCCAATAATGCTTGCAGGAAGTACAGACCATGTGTTCCTAGAAAACTGACACACTTGTGTTTGTCGAGATCAACAGTACCAGAAATGAGAGACATTTTCACAGATTTATCCCACACTGAAAAGCATGCATTTAAACACGTGTGACGTGCATCAGAGACGTATTCTTTCAGAAAAGCATTTCACTGCTAAATGGTCACAGAGCATGTAAAGGCAGCTGTTTCATGCAATCCTTCCCATACAATCAATAACAGACTACAGAAAACGGCATCAGAATATGTGACAGATAGCTGGGGACTTCTCACATGCTGCTTACAATATACTCTACAATAACTAACCTCATCATTCTTATTTAAAAATAAGGACATCTTTAAAGTGTTCACTTACTCTGCTGTGTTCAAGGAATTATCCTGGATGCTGAAACAAAAACAAGAAAACATCAGCTAAGCCAGCAAGGCAGGCAGGCTCCCTGTATCCTTCTCAGTTGTAGGAACACATGCACAAACATGGCATTGCGAGGCAAGGCTCTGTGTGTCAGCTCTACATGCACGGCTGTACCTTCGGCTGCTCTGCACATGCTCATAATCAGGAACCATAGGGATTAGTCCTACAACACTCACAAAGCCCATCCAGCAGCGCTTTGAATTAATACAGGGATGCAGGTGCCCTGTGAGGCTCAGAAAGGGAGTAACTGTAACAGTGCTACTAATAAAGGCTTAGGTTTACAAACAAGTATCTGGCTTTCTGTCCTTTAACCGTCTGCTCTATGCTATTTTCTCATCAAACACCGTTGTTTTTATTACTTAAATAGGGTTACTCAGGCTAAGATGTCTGGGGGAGGGGTTCTTGTTTAGTGGTCACAGCCAAACCTCAGGGGAATCCATGAAAAAACAATCTGGCAGAAAGGACAGTTCAAGTAGCAAAAGGTTATTAAGCTAACAGCAAGCAACAGACGAACCCATTCCTGTGAAAGGAATAGGCTGCTGTGCTCGAGCAACAAAATGTTTCAGACCTGATGTTATACATTCAGGAGGGATCAACTCAGGTTACTGTAAACTGCTGCTTTTGAGCAGCAGTGGAATCTCCCCTTGCACACCACCTCTCAAATCCAGAAATTACACTGTTGGACCGTCCTAAAATCTTACAGCAACAGGGGGGAAATTAAAAAAAAAAAAAAAGGAAAATCTTACTGCTATGTACCAGAGTTCGGATGTTTTCGTTTGGGTAGGGGAGGAGAAGGCAATACAGACAACAGCGTGTTATGTGACAAGAGTCAGCTCGTGGAGCTGAGCACCGGGCGGTTGGTGGTACCGAGAGGTGCAGCGTCCGCCTCCCCGCAGCACCGGGCGCTGACACGTTCCCAGGCTGTAGCAGCAGCAGCAGGAGCTGCAGCCCTGACCTTCTTTCACCGACAGCGCCAACACTGTACCAGATCTTCACTTTTCCCCAGCCTTTCTACCTGCTTGCACACACTACGTTGCTCTTTCCTTTCCTATCTGTGTATATATATATGTATATATATATATAAAAATTTGTGTGTATGTAACAGTTGATATAATGATAGAAATTACCTGGGGATGAGAATATTGCAGCCAGTCTGTAGGGACTTCTGCCTTACAGAGTAGCAGGTTTTGCAAAAGAAGGGTGATCAGAAAAGCTGAATGTAATAGCTGGCATTTAAATCTTACTTTAGAATTAGAATTTCAAATTTTTCCATGTCCAGTTTCTTGGGTCTGACCACACATTTAAATTTCTTTGTTGTTTTCTTATTTGCAGGAGAGCACCCAAACAAAAAGTATGCTTCTAGCTATTGTGGCAATCAAAAACTCAACTTACATGCTCAAAAAGCAGAGGCCCACTAAAAAAAAAAAATATGATATAATTTTTAATACATTTCAGAATGCTTACGTGCTTGGCTTTTGATTTTTAATGGTTAGACTAAGTTTACAACTAGCATTTCAACTGTGTAATGGAGGAATCACAGCTTTTTGTGACAAAATCACATTGATAAGCATTACATTAAGCTCTGGTTAGAGCAGAGCTTAAAGAGAGACTGGGTTTTTATTCCCTACATACACCCACACAATAAGAATGAACATAGAATGTTTCTGTAAACAAGACTTCTCTGGTTTTATGTTCAAAAGTTAAGGTAATGGATTTCTGCTAATCCGTGCCCTGTGCAAACATACTGCCAGGCTGTAATAGAATATGATTGAAGATCAGTTTGTAAAATGGGGCTGCTCTGGACTGAGACCAAGTTTAAAATGTCATTGCTTTTCCATTGTTTGTCTCAACTCCAGTACTATATGGCTGTTGCTAAATCTCTTCTACATAAGCACTTTATATGTATTTCAGGTGACTCAAAAACTTCTATTTGTTTTAAAGATTGTGCTTGAGCAGTGTTATTGATTAGCCTCTTCTGTTAAGGATGTATAATCATTCAACAAAACTCACATTTTATGTAAAACAGAAAAGTATTAATAAAAGCATGAAAGGAAAAAAAACAACCAAACCCAGAATCCTGTTTCAGAGCTCATCTCCCTGATAGATGAAGCTATCCTGCTCCTAGAGTAACCCCAGAGAGGAAATACATTTACTTCTCTTGTTTTCTTCCCAGAAGAAGGTAATTTGGCTTTAGGAAAAAAGGCTTGTTTCCCCAACATTGGCCGGGGCCTATCAGCTGACCCCATTTCCCTTCACCTGCTTCCTATCCATGTGCTCTGTCTGGGTGAGAGACTAGAGCAGGCAAAGATCCCCTGGTCACACCTCACCTCACAAGGAAGAGACAAAGAGACTGTCTGTTTCTCTCTAAGCCTCAGGCACAGGGAAAACATAACAGTGATGTTACAAACTTATTTTCAATATGACATTAAAGTCCCTTAGGCCTGTAATGCTGCAAAACATTACTCTTCAACATACTGAAATTCTCAATGCCAGATCATAATCCTGAAGTCCCAATGAAAACAAACCCACACGTGTGTGAAGTAAGCTTTGGCCTTCATCACTGAGTAGCATCTTTACTTTTAAGGACTTTACATTTTGTAATCATTACAACAAATATTTCAGAAATTCTGAAGGTAAAGGCTTTTCAACCATTTTTTCCTTATTTATGCTGAACAGTTTAAGTGAATCATATTTTTGCAACCACATATCTATGGAAAGATATTTTCTCTCTTTAAAAGTTTCCCGTTTTATACTCAGTTTTGTTCTTACCCTCTTTTACCAAATATTGATCAAGCCAACAAATATCACATAGCATCTCTCTGCTGACTCCAAATGAAACCAGCGTATATTTGGGTGATACCAGGATTCAGAAATACGTTGCTGTTCACTTGTGAAAATTTGGCTAATGTATTGCCTATTTATAGCTGACAAATAGATTGACATAGGAATTTCATTCTTTATTTGGTTTGCATCATCAAGGGAATTATTATTAGGTCAGGAGGAAGATTAAAACAGAATCACTTAGCCTCCAGCTAAGACACGAGAGACACGAGAGACACGTGGTCAGGTTAAATGATACGTTCATAAGCTTAGAACAGCATTAGCTAGCACTAGAGACATGTATCAGGCAGTAAATGCTTTACAAAGACCATATGGACCAGTTACAGAAGACTGCAAAACAGGAGGAATTTCTTTCCTGCAAGGGTTGTCAGGCACTAGAACAGGCTGCCCAGGAAGGTGCTGGAGTCACCGTCCCTGGAAATGTTTAAGAGACAGGCGGATGTTGCACTTGGAGAAATGTTCTAGTGGTTGATAGGGCTGGGACAGAGGCTGGACTCGATCTTAAAGGTCTCTTCCAGCTGAAACAATTCTAGGAGAGGCAGTGAGACAAAAGAGGGCAGAACAGAAGAGAGTGAACAATCAATATCAAAATATCAGAAAAAAAAGGAGGAATAGTGAAGCTTGCCAAGCTACAGTTATCTAAATGGTCACACACAGACGGCCCTCTACAGACTTTGTGGCAGTTTGGTTTCACCTGTGGAAAAGAAGCTTTGCCTCAGTTTCTAGAATTTGCTTATCTCAATAAATGACTCCGTTCTCTTAAGGGCATTTCTGACTCTAAGTAAATGATGAGGCCCTTCAGCCTTAATTACAGAATGATGAAGAATTTGTACTATGAAATAAACTGTATGTTTAGAGGGAGAATTACGTATTTACTAAGAACTCTGATCTCTCTAAGGTTCTGGGAAAGCTAGTATTTCTGCATTTAATATCTACTATCTAATGACAAAGTCAGTGCAATCCTATAGGGTGTGATTAGCATTTATTGTGAGACTGTTTTCTCTTTTATTATTTGTTATTCCACAGAGTCCCAAGTGCTTGTGCTGAAATTGCTGCATGAGAGACAATTACATTTTGCACTCTGGTTAGGCCATCTGAGAAAGCTGTGCTAGGTGCTGCAGAGGGACACGAAGCTTGATATGACGTGCTGTGCGTGACGAGACGCCCAAGGCAACTCCTTCCAGCTCTGGGAAGATGTTACTCATGTTCCACTACCCAAATAAAGGGAAAGTTGGAGTCATCTCCCCCCTACTGCCTCTCTGGATGAAGTCAAGTCATCCCTGCCAGAACCAGCTGAGCTCAGAGACTCATAAAAATATTGAGCAAATTTGTTTGCCTTGGAGTACATGTGTTCCTGCCAAGCAGCAATACCCTGAAGTGCCCCAACAGTCCTTCATCTCCTTCTGAAACCATATCAAGCAGGAGACAGGCTCACTCCTACCTGCATGCATACACAGCACATGCTTTCAGGGGCCAAATACATTCAACTCCAACAAGGTGTAAATTCAATGTGCTTGCTTGTTAGGCCATATTGCTATTTCTGAGGTAACATTTAAGACAGAAAATATTGATTTAGGAAGAAAACAAGCTGAAGGACTCTGCAGAAACTCATCTCTGCCTTCAGCAACACAGAGTTTTCTTACAGGACAGGAGCAGGGACCATTCTACAGCAAAATGTTAGGGCTTTCGGTCATTCCAGCATCTTGACCTTTCATCAAAAGTGATCCTGCAGGATATTTTTGCTGTTTTCCAATCAGTAAGGCATAAATCAAGGAGCTGCCATGTGAGAGAGAAGTCACATGCCTCTTTCCTGTAGTGATAAATACTCAATGCTACACTCTGCAGCTCAAAATATTCATGTATTCACTGGCTTCCTTTCTGGACATGCAGTCTGCCTTTTTATAGGAAATATTCTCAGAGACATCAGAAAACATCATAAGACAAATTAAACTAAAATACAGCAATTATATGTAGGAGCTGGTTGGTGAGCACTCAGTCCAGTTTCTACATCTTTGATTTTCTCAGTGACCTAATTAGCACACCGGGTGGATGGACCTTGGGGGAAAAAAACCATTCAGCTGGTCCTGTGCTATATATCTTAAAATGCACAGGCACGCTCATGCAGGAAGAGACTCAAGCTGAGCCTAAGTGCAGACACAGTTGTCATAATCCCATCCAGGGCAATTCCAGAAGGCATATACATTTTGGGTTGGATAAACCTTTGTGCAACTGCACAGACCTTCGGGGTTCTATTTTTGGAAGCTATTTCAGTGAGCAATCAAACTGCACATAATTCTTCACTCAAGCCTCACATATGCTGAGCCTGTGAGTCCTATAGACACTCCCATAGTACACCCAAGGGGAGGTACATCTACCTTGCAGTTCAAAAGCCATATATCGGTCAGATCCCTGCTCTTTTAAAGGGAAAACCATCAGAGAACTGCATATTTTTGTGCAGATTAGAAATTCTACTTTGTTAATTACTTCAGTCTCATCACTTAGGCCACGTTTCTGCAGTTCAGGTGCACACACCTGAGCAAGCACTGACTCTGCCAAGGGGAAAACCTCCCAAGAGCACAGGTAATCCCTATGGCACAGATCCCACACCATGCTTCCTGCTGGAAAGTTGCACCGCTACTGTTGCCTTTCTTAGTTAGCATAAGCCTACTTCATATATGCCTGTTGACTTGAGGAAGTCTACCAAATGGAAATATAGAACTGGGACTCTACTTTTGTTATTAAATAACAAGATGCCTCATGAGGACTCATCAACCCTGCTGAAAATCTCCGTAGAAATGCCCAAGCATGCATTTAGGCTGCTTGAGAAGCCCAACCATACCAGTCCAGCTGGTGCTAGTGACTGCGCCATTACAGGCATGAAAACTTACCTGACAGCAGTCATCCACTGCAGATAAATTCAATACTGTCACAGATAACAAAATTATTTCCAGTAGGTTTACACTAACATCAGGCCAGACTCAACACAGCACTAATTTGAAACCAGTTTTTCCTCTGAGTATTGCAATATGGGAGAAAATACACACACACCCCACACACCCCTAATTCTACTGAGGTGCCCAGAATATTTCAATAGGTCACTACATCTAAAAGTAACTCTCTTCTTTAAGGAGGCTTGATCTTTAGCACTACTTACTTAACAAAACATCAGAATTGCAGAAATGACCTCTGAATTAATTTATCTGCCTGATGCATCTACAAGCTCACCATATTCCTTTTGCTTGTGATAGCAGGAAGAGAAGAGAAGCAAATAAAGGCAAAGACATTGTAAATATAATACTTCTTCCCTGGAGCAGGGCATTTGTGGAGAATGTGTTTGATGATGGCACCAATGGGAGAGCAGTTTTGTTTTGTTTTGGTGGTGGTGGCAGGTTTTTGAAAGTGTTCCCTCTTTTTTGTCTGAGCTATCAAATAGTGCAGGTATGCTGCAGGGTCCTTTACATTCTCAGTCTGATTCTTTAAGAGGTCTACTAAAAACAATGAAAAACATTAACAGTATTCATTAGTATTAAATATAGTAAAGTTATTAAGAGGAATTAGCACCTCGTGAACATCAAAATTAAGGAAAGATAGGATTAGGAAGTTTGATGCTTTGTGTTTCTTCATCTGAGGACAACCACAGAGAACCAGGCAGCTCAGCCAGCAATACATTTTACTCTAAAACATTCAAGATGTTCCATTTCTTTCTAAGAGTGCAGATCTTGCTGAAGAATTTCAAATGTGATAATACAGGTAGAGTTCAGACAGTAACTTATGGCCAAAATGTCAAATTAAGGCTTAATGTATAGCTTTCACAGAGTTTTTTAATGTAAAATTAAATGGAAAGGTGAACTTGAGCTAAACTTCATTCTCAAAACATTGAATATCTGAAAGTAAAAGGCAAAGCAAGCAAAGAACTGCTCATACACTCAAAAAACATTAATGCCTTTTTCTGTTGGGACTGTAGATGATAGAAACAATTTAGTTCTTAAGCACAGACATGAGAAAGGCATATGCCAGATATCTATGATTCTTGGCTGTTTCTGGGGAGATGCCTGTTGGTTCTAAAGCAATGCTGATTATGCTAGGTAACCTACTTGTTTTCTGAAAGAAAGAAAAACCAAGATAGCACTTTTTTTTCCTCAGACTTCCTTTTGCAGAGCTCTTCCTCACCACGTGGGAATCTGTGTGACCTCTGTGCACATACACAAACATATGCATATGTATATAAACATGTTTATGTTTCTTCCAAACATCCATTCACAGAATCATAAACCAGAAAGCCTTCAGTATTTGCCTTTTTCTAAGCCTGTTTGTAGCAGTATACTACTTACGAGGTACTTAGCAAATCTTGCTCACTATCCTTCACGTAACTAGCAGAGTAATACATATTACCTTGCTTCACCTGTAACTTTATCTTCCCAGCAGCATAGAAGTCAGGATAATATAAACCAAAATCTGTAGCAATATACAAGTCACATAACAAAACCAACAGCAACTCCTGCCTGTCAGAGCTTATTCGCAGTGACATATAGACAACACCTCTTTAATTAGCATTATCAAAGAGCTCCATTATCAGCAGTTATTGGTGTTTGCAAAAGGAACCCCAGGCTTGTACTTATGTTATCTCATGATAACCACTGGTTAGTCACTTTATTGTCTGAGGGACAGTTCAGGTACCCTGTAAATATTTCTTTTCCGTACCTTACTTTCTATTTGTGCTACAAGGTAGAAAAATCTAACTAGTACAGGTAGATAAAACCAGAACATTATCTGCTACTTCAACAAAAAATAACTTCCATTTCAAATTTAGATCTGTTTGCATGACACCAAGAATTATTACTAAAAGTTAGGAAGACAACAGTAATAAATGCAGTAACAAAAGTATAAACTGTAACTTAAGACTCTTGTACCATAATAAATAACCAGAGCTAATTCTCATCTGGAATCAAAAGAAAACACAGGGAGTAACACACGGGTGTTTAGGCGTGGCTTTAGTTTTACACTATGTTATCCTGCAGATTTAAAATCTTTGAAAAACTAAATAAAATGTTGTTTCTTCCATCTGAAAAAACAAGGTATCTCCATTTGCACATACAGGATAAAACTGTACAAGACACAGGATACCACAGAGAGCTTTTTAGCTGCTTTCACTGTAGTCAGTAACTTTATACAATAGGAATCTTGTTATTCCTTTGCCCAGTGTTTATTAATTTCAGGGGCTAGTAGGGTCAGAAGAGAAGTTGATGTTGCTAAGTCAAAATTGATGTGATGTTTTTATTTACATGTTCATTTCTGAACTTGCTGTATGCATCACATAAATATAAAACCAAGACACATCTAACTTCTCACAGGCCCCTCTGGAGCCCCCTCTCAGTCACGGTAAAAGCTTAGCAAGAACTGCATTTACTTATTTCTGGCTGTCAATTCAGCATAATAATTCTTCCCAGACATCTCACCTCTCATAGAGAGGAAAAGTCATCCACATGGCAAGCGATTTTAGACAGGGAGAAAAGACAGAAAAGAAAATAACATGCTGGGCATAAAGAATGAAACTGATACTGGAAGGCATAATAGGAAGGCTCAAACAAAATCCAGAATTAATACAACAAACAACATAACAAAAATTTACAGTGTAAAACACAGTTGTGATGGGCAGCTGAGGGAAATCCCTTTACTTCTGGGCATTAGCTCATCTATTTGTGTGGGAGTTTATGAAGCTCTAATTGCTCATTCACATTTTCATTATGAAAAATGCATGGTAATGAATCTCACCTCTTTTTTGCAAGTTGTTTTTCTGAATTGCTATTCACTATAATGTATAGTCAATGACATTTGATAACCACTGATTCAGACCATGAACTTTTCCAATATAAAGATCTATTAACATCAGAAAAATCTCATCAGTTATGGCATATACCCCTGCATTTGTACGTCACTGAAACTCCATGAATGAGCCACTGAACATTAGTAGCCACAGTCAGTGCTCAGCTCCTGTTCAGTTTCTACCTTTCTGTTCTAATTTCTTCTCATAGCAAGTAGTCCTCCTCTATTTGGCTTCTATTTGTCTCCAGCCTCAGAATCTGTGCTAGTGCCCTACCACCTACTATTTTAACTTACCAGAAGGACAATGCATTGCTCTTCAGTCCAAATAAAAGTTTGCTCTTCCAAAGTTTGAGAAACTGTTTTGTTTTGTTTCTCCTTATAAGCAATATTTTTTTTCTTTTACATTGAGGGAAAGAGAGAGGAAATTCTATGTCACCCAAACGTACATTCTCAGCAGATTACATCTTTCAACACAGTAAAATATCCAAGACGGGACACAGCACTCTACAGAAATTAGATAATACAACCCCTGTTACATAATACACAGCATTGTGGCATAAAACCAGAACCCTACAGAAAATACAAGTAAATGGCACAGTGTTGTCTTAGACACTTGTTCAAAATTGTCTCCTCATAACTTAAAACCATTTTCTTTTGTATAATGGTTGTTTAGGGAAGAGATAAACCTGTGTCAAGCACTGGAACACAGGACCTGATTTCTTGACAAAGCTGAAGAAATATCTGCATAACTACACACCATCTGTACTCCTGGCTTTCTACTCTCCCTCCACACTGCATGCAGGCTAAAAGCGTGCACTTTTCTCTTTTGAGCTGGCTTGGCTCCCTTGCTGTGCAAGAAATATCCTGAGACAGCATCGAGTTCAAGCATGTCTGCAGACAAGCCCTGTACCAGAGAGACTGGAACATCTCCATTTCTTAGGCTGTAGAGTTTCTTGCTTCAAACAGCAAGTTCTGAGTTCTGACATAGTCAGATCCCAGGTGATCTATCATCCCTGTAATCGCAGAAAGATGCTTAGAGCAGCCCATGACTTTGATGGAGACAAGCTTTGTAGCTCAACTCCTAAAGGTAGGACCTCTTCCAAGGATCAGGACAAATCTCACTTAATGAGATATTGCAAAAAAAGCTCTTCATTCTGACTGAGAATGTCTCACAGAGGTCTCCAGAATTAATTCAGTAAGATGCTGTAGCACACACAGAGAACAGCAGTCAGTTCTTTGGTTATAAAATGTATTTAATCTTCTCTTTTTCAGTTGTTTGTTTGTTTTAGTATGTTCTTATCCTAGGTTACCAACAGCTTTTAAGACTCAAAAAGAATTTTATAGCAAGTATTTTCTCTGGGATGACCTTGGGTAGCTTTATAACAACTGATGACAATGAACAAATGACCTCTTCTCACATAAATTTGGTCCCAATGAAAACTATTTGTGACTCAAGTATTTCCTGTATAGATCTGCTGAAAAGAAGCAAAAGCATATGGCAAAGACATTTATGCAAGAAGCAGCTTTACCACTTTGCTATCTATTGCAATAGTTTTGTTACAAAAGGGCAGTGAAAATTACTTTTCCCTTCTGAGGCATTTAAATCCTTTGTTGTAAAGCCCATTGAGTGTTCTTCATGACATCATCACATTTTCACATTCAAATTGTCTTGTCTTCTGACCTCTTTGATAAACTAGAGAAAATTGGATTTGGTTTTACATTATTCAGCAGAGAAGTAAAGTAAGAAAGTTGTTTTCATTCTAATTTTAATAATATTATTCATCTATCAGTCATGCAGCACCAATCAGCAAGATACCAGTCATGGAACAAAGCTTTATATCTAGGGGAGCTATCCAGTTGTGGAGACACCTGAAGTCTTTAGAAAAATTCTTGGAAGCAGAGCCAGTGAAAAACAATAAATAAACCTTAAAACCATGACCATTTCCTGTAAATAAAATGATGTCTTGTCTTTATATTAACAAAAATACCAACAGTACTTACTTTAAAAAGAGTAATACCGCAGTTTAAATGTGGGCATATTCAGGTATAGTCAGAGCTGCAGTAACTTCCCTCTCTTCTCTGATGCTTAAAGAACTACAGCCTACATTTTCTAACCCAAATCCAGGCTCACAAACCCACATTTAAGCACCTACACAGTTTCAGACTAATTTTAGGTAGCCACCAAGCTGAAAACATTTGGCCAATACATATTATGCTAATTTTGTGTCTAGAGTGATGGTTGTAAAGGCTCTAAGATTATGCCTAACACTACAGCTGTGTTGATGCATGCTCACTACAAATATAGAAGGAAAAAAACCCAACACATCCAAACATCCCTTCAACAGTTATTAAGCCATCAACTCACCATCTCAGCAGATAGTCGTGCCTCCCCTCACCCCTCGTTTTTTTTTGTTGCTCACAGATCATCTCCATCCAGTGTAACTATCCCCAAACTCCTGTCTCAGCCACTGTAGATGGCAAAAGGGCATATGTAAACCAGGATGGCTATTAGTATTTCCTATTAACTCCACATAAAAGGTGCAAATCATGGATTGATAGTGAAGTCCCCTACTTGTTTGTCTTTCTCCTCAACATTTGGCTTGTTGGCTTGTTTTATGTAACTAGCCACTCAAATGTTTTTAAAGAATGGGCCAAATAATGAGATTATGAACTGCCAAATGCAAAAATGTCTTTTAAGACAGGACATCACGCAGAGTAGGGAAAAGCCATTCTCCAAAGCAGTAATAGCTCTTTAAACAGCATTACTCATAGCTGCATGGAGAAACACGAAAATCAGATAATCTATAGCCACCAAAAAGTAAGCATGACTCAATTCGAGTGACTCATGGTTGTGACTAAACTCTTTAATAGCTTTCTTTTTTAAAAATCAGCTTTTAAATTATATCTGCAGTCCTTTCTCAATTGTCTTGCATTCCATAATTTTAAAACAATTACCAAAACACAATCACAATGTAGATCTAAGCAAATCACAATAATAGGCAAAAGCACTTGCAAGTTTTAAATAAAATATATAGTACATGTTAGGAACATGTATTTTTCTAGAATTTAGCAGCTTTTTTTCTTAGTCAAACATAGGGCAAATGGAAATGAATGCCAGAGTGGAGGAATGGAGGGTTGAGTCATCCCGCTATCAGGTGCCTGCACCCTGCCTGCAGGTGCTCCACAACTCACTGCTCAATCACATTAGTTTTGTGCAGTGAATTTCAATCAGAATAAAAAAGTAGCTGAGTAGCTCTCTCAGAAGCAAATGCAGCTGAGGTCAGAAACAGTAATGTTTTTAAGGAGAGCTTGAGGAACAGTTATCTTCTGTCAAAAGCATTTTGCATTTTTAAATCGATGGAGATATTAAATCTCTAAAAGAGAGGAAAGTTCACAGATCTCACTCCCTCTTCAATACAAGGTAAACATTCTTCCTCATACACCATTAAAATGGATCCCCGTTATTTAAAACCATGACTACTGTTTGTACCTGCAATGTGGAGCAGGCAAATGAATTTAATACTAGTTCATTATTATAAATAGTCATATATCAAAGTCAAATAGCAAGTAGGCAGGAGAAAAGGAACCATATGAAACCTGTTCTTCAAGTGCATCACCAAAGAAAGCTTTTTAATTTCAGCTCTTGCTACAAAGTGTCCTGTCAGCCTTTACAGCAAATGTTTGTATCCTCTTAAGGCTGCCAGCACTAAGTGAGAAGGCTGTGAAATCAGCTGAAGAGATGTACTGAAATTGCCCATTGTATGGTGCTGCAATTCATCTGCTATTCTACTCTATCATTTGGTGAATCTATAGAATCTATAGGTTTCAAAATTACATTTACATCTGAAACTACACATCCAATAAATCATCCATGTAACATTTCTCAAGAGTCTCTATGCAGGTTTATCTGAGACTGCCACTAATGGAAAAGAGGATTAATGGCCTTTATTAGTATTTTTTACCCTCCCCTTGACTGTAGAAAATCCAGTTGCTTTCCCCAAGTTGTTGCTGAAGTCTTTTATTTTAATCCCTACTTTCAGCCTTAGGTGGGAGAAGCATAAGAAAGGGAACAAAAGGTTCACGCTGTCACTGGGGAATCAGGCCATCCTCAAGTTAATCCATACTGTAGGGAGCATTTGACTGATTGACTGATTGGTTGATTAACAACTACTGTAGACCAGTCAAGCACCTGTCTCCACTATCTCAGAGAAAATTTCTAGGTAATTGGTCAGAAAAGGTTTACTATGTGCACTGATGAATTCCTGAGTTTCCACTCTCAGCATCCTCATTGCATTGTCTGTGCAATGTACACTTTTCAACAAATCTGAAACTGTTTCATACTCAGAAATGTGATAAACTGATTACAATTAATGCAGCAATCATTGTGATAAACCACAGAATACACCTTCAGGAGTTTTATCTTATGCATCAAAGCTGCATTTGTTAGTTGTAAATAACAAATTGCCAATGCACACATATTCAAGCCATCACCCAAATACCTTTTGGCTCACAGCAAGATAAGACTACAAAGCATTTCTTCAGTTTATTTTTAGGAGGTGGTCATTTCATTTTCTGGGAAAAATTACATTATGCAAAGACTGTATTACACAACCATACATTTCATTAACATTTTGTTTGTTGGCAGAAGTCTATTCCAATCCTCAACAAATCCATTATGAATGCGGGGAATGATGCCCATTAAAAGAGTGAGCTATAACACTAGTGTCACTCAAAATGAATAATCAACAACTTTTTTTTTTTTATAATGTCCTCTAATCTGTACAAAAAATAACTTTCTGCTTTAACAGGAAAACTCTGAGAAACAATAAAATCCAGAAACACGTGTCTCAGATTTAGTCTCAAAAAAGTGACATTTTCCCATACTGTTTAAAAGTTGCCTTAAAATTAAGTATTTAGTATCAGTAGAAATCTGTTTACACAGCAGTACAAAGTACACAACTAGAATAACATTGGGACATATTCCCTCCCCTAGCCATGAAATTAAACATAGAACATTACATAATGACAAATGAATTGGTAAGACTTTCAGAGAGATACTGAGGAATTCTTGTAGATCTCAGTCAGCTATCTGGATTGGCTTTTTTACGTGACTGTACTGTTATAGTCTGCAAAACCTGAAAATGAAAAGTCCCTGCAGCTACCCTTTGGGCTTAATCCTCAATCTCTGTCTCACAGGACTTCATCACTAACAGGGAACAGTTCACAGGTCTGAGGTATGCACATAATAGCCAAGCATGCAGCAGCCCTCAGAGATGTGTTTTCCTGGAAAGCTGCCAAGTTGTTAATATGTCAGATGGGAGATAACTAACCTTGGAACTCTTAGGAGATTCTCAGCTAGATTAGCCTCATGCAACAGGAAGTTCTGCTTGGCTGCACAGGTACCCTAAAATTACTTTGCCATCTCCTACATTTTTGTTGGATTCTCTTCACCTGCTTTGTCTCTCACTTGCAAAGCTGATGGTCTGTTCAGGCTCTCAGGAGAAAACATCTTAGAAATTATTACTTAAGATGTGTCTTCAGTTTTGAGAATCTAAAAACTCGTCCCCAATAACCCTCACACAAATTAGATATGTATCAGCACTGTTTGAACAGAGCTTTATATGTTTTACTTTGAACTGTTTTTAACATGGCATTGATAAATCCCTAGGCATCGAATATGAACTTGAAAATTCCTTTCCAACTGCTATTGAAAGTAAGATCAAAACTGAAAAGGTCTGGAGCCATCAACAAAGAGATGAAAGAAGTGTTGTTGCTCCCTTAAAAATCAGTCTGAGAACTGAAGAGGAGAAAGAAGAAGTTACTGCCTGGCAGGGACGTGCTGATGCTCTTGGGTTTACTTATATTAAGTCAGTAAACTGCTAAAGCCTCTTGTTCCACTCACTGTGTATGCAAAAAAGCCTTTGAACTTGTGGGATCAAAAACAGATTCAGAGCAAGGTGAAAAAGGGAGAAATGGCACTACCCTTACACCTGAAAATTTTAAAAGCTAACAAACTGTTATAAAGGATAAATGAAATTTAATTTTAATTAAATTAATTTTAATTTAAAAGATTGAAAGTGGTAGAAGTATCCCAGTTCATGGTTCTCAAGAAGGCTGACAAAACTTGTTCAAGGGAGAAGATGCACTGAAAGAAAATGAAGGGAGAGGGAACTAGTCTCATGTTGAACTTGAAAGAGAGAAGACTGAGAACTGAAAAGATTGAATCTTGATAAGTTTCCCATAAGCACAGAAAGAATTAATTATGATAACAGAAATAATAGACTAGAAGAAAAGACATTGATAAGAACCAAGATAATTTATCTTTCCTGTATTTATAGACACATACAAATCTCCAATTTTTTTGGTGCAAAACCTGGAACAGAGACCCTGCAAACCAAACTGTTGAAATGAGCCATCTTGTGAGCGACCTCTTCTTATTGTGCACTGTAGTGACACTGTCATGTCTGACATAATTTCCAGCTGTATCCAAAAACAGGCTGTAGGACCTCTGAAAATTTGCAAATCTAATTAATCCAGGGCAAAGGTTTAAGTTGGTAATTATACTTGCTTTATTTTGTTTTTCATTCATTTAAAAAAAAAAAAAAAAGAGTAAATGTTACAGTTTCCTTTTTCATGGAATTAATGCTTGGAAATATGCATGACCATAAAAAGACATCTGGTAATCCCAGCCGTGGAATCAAGCCCAGTGACTGCTCTTTAGCCTTAGCACTCCAGCTAGTTAGGATTTAATGTTTATGAAATCAATATTCAAATAGTAACATATGCAAACAGGAAAACACAATCTGCATTTCTCCATTGTTTATATATTCATTAAACTGGATTTCTGCATGTGCAAATGATCAGTTGGTTACAGAACCACATGTGCAATACTTATTTGCATTAAACCATGAGAAAACAAATGCAAATTATACGGGAAACAGACTTTCTTTTCATATGTGCCTATTTTGAACTTCTGGCAGTTTGCTATTCCCCTTGGTTTTAGAATATTCTAGAGAGTACAGTTTATAACTTAACCTCTGTGAGTTTGGAACAATTAGAAATAATTACAGGACTGACTGATAAGAACTTGGATTAGAATTAAAATTAGAATTACCATAAAAATAAAAAGAAAGGGTTTTGTAGCCATTTTCCTTTCTGGCTGTGCTAAAATCTAGTTTGATTTTTTTTTCCTAAGTTTTCATTTTTTAACAGAATTGAATTAACTTTTTTCAGATACAACTAACTCAGATGAATATAAGATTTATACTTTGATTTCTCTTCATATCAGCCACAGACAGATTTACATTTTAATTCTTTCTCTCCTGTTGTCAGCTCTAATTTGCAGATGTTGTGCACATAGGCTTTTGCTCTTAAACAGAAGCAGAAATTCCAGCAAGTTCAATGTTTGGAAAAAAGTTCATATCTTCAATGACAGAGGCTAAATAGATAGGATAGATGGGAAGATGAGACTGGGGGACAAAAATGTTAGGACTTGATGTTACCTGAGTACTAATTTATTTGGAAGTTAATATGTTTTCAACAGTGCAGCATAAAGCAGTCATTTTCTCTAGTGAGAATGTTTCTGTCTATCTGGATTCAAATATTTCAGTACTACATCTCCATGGATATTTTTTTCTCCTTCAAAATTGTTTGATTTTTGACAAATGCTGATGCATGAAATCAGAACATGCCCAGACAATTTAATACAGTGCCCAAGAGAAACTCTTGTTTCTTGTTCCAGGTTTCTGGAACTAAACTGTGATCACACTTGTTCAAAACTCCATCGGTGAAAAAAATATTGCCAGGATTCAGAGCTCAACCCCTCTGGTCTGGAATGTGAAGATCAGTTTTTGCTGCTCATCACCAAACAGTTTGCCCCAGACTGTAGGGTACAGAGAATCAATCTCTCCTGATCTCTCCCATTAAACTGTTCCAGTTTGTATTATAACACAAGGGAAAATTAGGACTCTGGATGCATCTCTTAGTTTAGTGACATCCAATAGCCCACATGAATCCCATTGCCAAAACCTAAACATAATAGAAATGTTTCTATGAACTTAGAAAAGAAAAATTACTTGGGAGGTTAGGGACTAAGCTTTTTATTGAATGTGATATGCATAAAACTACAGTTTTTATTCAGTATACTATTCTATTTACAAGGCACAGTAAAGCTCTGTCTAAAACATACCTTGCTGAACAGAAACACAATCAAGTCAGTATCTGGCTGGAGATGACCTGAAATTGATTCAAACATCCTAACACTAATTACATCTCACTTGAGACATAATGCCAGCCAACAGGAAAGAGTAACTCAGGAGCTCAGGTTTCTGAATGTTATCCTCACACATGAACATGTTCAATACATGTGTCATTGCTTGAAGGAAGGGATATGACACCCTGAGCTACTGTCTTAGTCTTACCAGGACCAGTGAAACAAGTAAATACACTTCTGGAGGATGAGGCAAAGGTCAATGCCCTCCCTCAGCAGGCTACTAGACAGATATTTATACAGTATTTTGCAGAGAAATCCTATCTTATAGTTTTCCATCTGAGCTAAGTTTTTGATTTAGAATGGTGTGACATAGAAAAAAGTGTCCAGTTTAACAGTGCAATTACATTGCTTCCAATCAATCCATTGGAGGGGTAAAGAAAAGACTGTCAGAAGAATAGATACGTATATAGACGTTTTCAGTTTCTAATATTCACTAGTAAAGGCAGCAGAGAGATTTAAAATGGGCATCAAGTCTCTGATATTTCAGTAGCATTGAATTTAATCTTCTCACCACTTAAAGTAACTTTCAAGACTAACATCATTTTACAATGGTGTTCATTAGAGTACTAATGGTGCTTAGCTGCATCAAATAGTGTGCATAAAGCTGTTGTAAGGTCAAATCCAGTACACATTCACAATTGAAATAGAAGGGCCATAAAGTGAGAACCAGCTCAAGTTGGAACTTCAGTTTTGACTGACACAAATCAGAAGTGTTGGTTAATGAATTATTCCCAGTAAATTAAATAAATGTGATGTCCTTCCTGCCTGGGTACACTGTAGGCATTTTCACATCAAATGGATGAAACACATGTGTCTTGATCGCCCCACATGAAAACTTTGACTCATTTTCCCAGCCATTATTCAAAGCATAACACCCTTCCAAGCAATAAGCACAGAGAAACATATAAAAATGGTTGGCTTGTCAAAAGATAAAAATATTTTTAACTGAATATTTGTTTATAAAGGCAAAACCAGAAGCACCATGCTCTGAAGTCACTTACTTAACATTACAGCACGCTTTGCCTGACACTTCAGTGGGATGTGACAAGGGTTGACCTGATAAGGCACTGAGTTCTTCATGGCCTTGAATCACTTACAGACTGATAGCGTGTTCAGGCACACAAAGCTCTAGAAGCCTTTGCATGCAATAGTTGCATCCCATGTAACTAGAGCACAACCGCTGCCATGCCCCTTGGCTCCAACGTGCCCAGCATACTCCAGGCTACCGGATGCTGCAATGCAGACTTGGTTTGCCTCTCTAGATTGTTCTCTGGGAAACTGATCTATCTAATTTATG
This sequence comes from Urocolius indicus, assembly GCA_013401255.1. Classification (NCBI taxonomy): domain Eukaryota; kingdom Metazoa; phylum Chordata; class Aves; order Coliiformes; family Coliidae; genus Urocolius; species Urocolius indicus. The sequence goes on from WBNH01006361.1 coordinate 77,928, forward strand.
GCCATTACACTGTTGGAGCATCATAAACTTTCTCAAGTCTTAGTGATGGGCTCCATTAATTTTATTGAAACAAATTTCACATTGGATATTTGATCTGTTCTTTTGACAAAGCCACTAATGCTTGGACAGATAATTTTCATCAAGAACAAATTATTTCCTGCTAGCACACAGTATTCCAAATTATAGAAAGCCTCTATGCAAACTAATGATATATTGTCCCCGAGATACCTTTGTATACAGTCCCAGAGTCCCTAAATTATTCAGCATGATGTGCTTCAGAAGCAGAATTTGCTCATATTTCTTTAGGTGAAATGCAGTTGGAAGCCAAGCAGTTCAATTTAACTCATTCTCAGTCAAGCAGAGCTCATTTGGTTAACTTTAAGCAAAATAAATTTATCCTTTCTTTTGGTCTTCACTTTCATGTTTTAAATTAATCTAGGAGGGTTGAATCACCCTATTTCACTTTCAGTTCAAGCTTCACAAATAAGTGCATCACAAAAGCTAAGGAACTATGACAGATGACAAAAAGCACTGTGTAGTTGCAGATAAACAAGAGAGGCAAATTAATTAAGTGCCAGAGTGACAGAGATTATTAGGAGTGTTGCTTAGTCTCCATCTCTGGTGGAGAGATCAGGTTAGACAAATGTCTGTAAGGAATGTTTTAAGTGGAGTTTACCTTGCCTTCAGGCAAAAGTATGGATTAGATGACTTCCTGAGGTTTCTTTCAGATCTGTGAGTCTATGAATACAGTAGCATTCATCACCATCTGTCTTTGAAGTAGCCTTCATGGCCCTTGTAAATCCCAGGATGACACTCAAAAAGAACTGCAGCTACTACAGTAACATCAAAGAACTACTTCATCTTCTTCTAATAAGGCAAAACAACGTCAGTAATAGTTCTGCATCTTGCTATAAAATGTGCATTTTTTATTTCAGCTGACTATATCTTACCAGATAAGAAAAAGTATTTTAACATATGTCAAGCATCAGGCTTCTAGTTGGCTGGCAAAATCTTTATACATCATCTGGCAAGAAGCAAAAAAGCAATGTATTTCCAGGGTTCAAGGAGTAGTGAGCTTGTGAGCTGCTTGAGAGGAATGAGGACTAAGGGAAAGCCTTCTGCACTTGTAGGTTCCTGGCATTACCCCAAGATGATCCATGCAGAAACTTGTGGGAAGGACAACTTTATCTATTCAATGTATTAAATGTTTTTTTCTGTTCTGTCTGGGTGCATTTGTGTGTTTTTCTCAAAAGCCTGATCAAAACAGCTACTTCAAACTAAAAGAATGTTTTCCATTTGCAAGTTTCTGTAGTAGGAGCTGAAGGATGGTAATAACTGCACAAAAGCCAGACCTGCATTTTTATCGCCTCCTCACTGCCCAACACCTCCAGGTCAGAAACAGGTTTTCAATTTCCTTTTTGGCATCCATAGCAGAGTTGTTTCAGGAACACACAGTTCTGCGCAAGCAAGAAATCCATAGATACAGGAAATGTCTTTGTGGAGCAGGCAGACAGAAACTGATAATGTAATCCTTTTACATTTTGGGAAGGGGAAAAAAAAGGAAAACATTAAAGAAAAGGGAAAGATAAAAGTAGAATAATTCTAAAATAATTATTTCTTACTCTTAAAACGTTAATTCAATTATGTCTACAGTCTGACTTGAAACAACCGATAAACTGCAGGAGAAAGCATTTCCAGAGCTCAGGTTGAATTTTTTCAGCAAACACCTCAAAGAAAATGGCAGCTGACACAACAGAAAAAAATAGCGTTAACATTGAGAGAAGTAAAAGTGAAGCAACTCAGAGAGAAGAAAACAACTACTTCCACTTTAGTTTTCTGGCTTTCTAGTGAGAACTTGGTTGAAACATTATGAACTGTCATGACAGAATAGGAGTGTAGATTTCTTTTGGATTATTAGACTTCTGTTTGTATGAGCTGATTAGTCCCAAACATTGAAGGAAAAAGAGAACAGCATATGTTGCATTAAGGAAAGTTTTTCCATGCCTCAGAGAGGGCAATGGACAAAGCAGCTGCTTTGTCGAAGCAATAGATGCAAAATCTGATGTGAAATTGGTGTTTCATGAATATGAATATTATAAATGTTCCTTTAGTTTACATGCATTCAATATATTGGTCAATTGATTTTCACAGGTCAAAAAGATTTTCAAAGCTTTCTAAAACTTCTTGGAAAAAAAGAAATTTTTTGGCAGTAGGTTTGATTGCAAGACATTGTCCCTGTGATCTGTGACCAGTATCATATCAGGAGAGTCACTATATAACTACAAGTGTCATAAAAGGCAAAAAATTGTTTGAGGCTTATTTTTTGCCTTTTTTTACAGTCAAAACTTTATTACTATGAAGTACTCTGATTAAATTTCTCTGTTTGTTCTTTAAAAGCACTAGTTCAAACTAAAATCTTTGATCCATTTAAACATAAGAAAAAAACTGTTTTACTGTGAGAGTGGTGGAGACGGTACAGGTTGCCCAGGGGAGTTGTGGAGTCGCCTTATGTGGAGGATTTTCAAGAGCCACCTGGATGCATCCTTGTGTGACCTGATCTAGGTGGATCTGCTTCTGCAGGAGAGCTGGACTGGATGATCTCTAACCCCTACCATTCTATGATTCTATGATTATAATTTATGAGCAAAGTCAATAACAGAATCATAGAATGGTAGGGGTTGGAAGGGACCTTTAGAGATCATCTAGTCCAACCCCCCTGCAGAAGCAGGTCCATCTAGATCAGGTCGCACAGGAATGTGTCAAAGCAGGTTTTGAAAATGTCCAGAGAAAGAGCCTCCACACACTCCCTGGGCAGCATGTGCCAGGGCTCCCTCACCCTCACATAAAATAGCTAAAAAGCAGAATGCCAAACGAAGAACAGAAAGTGAGTTCCTAAGAATCTGAAAGAAAATAACTGAAGTTTCTTTACTGTTCTGGAACTTCATCACAGTATCTTTGGCACTCTATTGAACGGGGAAAGAAAGGAAAGAGGATTCTTTTACGTATATGCATGCACACATACATAGAGACAGATAGATTTACAAGTTTGTGATACATATTCTTCCCTGCTTTCTTGATGGTTTTATTTTTAGCCCTGCTGATGAAGCAGAACTTCAGAGTTCTGCTCTGCTTAGTTACTCTCTAAGCTTTCATTAAAGGCTATCATGAGCACAAGTCAGACCTGTGCTACATCATTTAAGTTAGAATAAAATGCAATTCTTACTGAGTTTTGCATCACTGGAGCATATAAGTGACTTCAGGATAGAAAATAATGCAAGTGATTACCTTTAGGATCAAAGAGCTTCACAGCAGCTTGGTTTAAAATTTTAGTAGCTCATAAGCGATGATAAGAGATGTTCAGATCTATAATCTAGCATTAAGCTCCTAAATAGCTATGTAACTTTTTAGAGTAGTGCTTTGGAAAACGTTGAAAGAAATCAGCTCCTCAAATCTGTCTTCATGCATACAAGAGCCTTCACTCATCCTGAAAGCATATAAACACCCACATCACGATCACCTAACCCCTATGTTGCAGACTAAAGCACCACCAGTATTCCCACTGGAAAGGCCAGAGACTTGGTGTATCAGTGGTGTCACTCCCTATCTTGCCTCTAGAAGTGTTCAAAGCACTTCATTACCCACTCCATACTCCAAAGTTTCCATAATGCACGATGTGCTGTCCTCTTCTTTCAGAATTTGGGACTAATCATCTCTTAAAAACAGAAACAAAAGTGTAATAACACAAAGGAAACACACCTCTCAGTTGTCAACATCTGGCAGGGCATCATGTTCTCAATAAAAAAGGATCATTTTAATGGACTTCATGCACACTGAAGAAAAGACAACCTGAAGAGATCACCAATCCTTCTTGGTACATCAGAGCTTGAAAAGCTTTTCAGGCACAAGGCAACATTTTTCTATCTAACTGTATTTGATCATCTTCAAAAACAGTGTGCTCGGGATCAACAGAATCACAGAATCTTAAGGGTTGATAGGGGAATAGCAGGGTCATCTCTATAATACATCAACACTCATGATGAGGAGTGTACAACTGTCAGATTTTCTAACCAGTATAGACACATACTAAGTGATGAGGGACAGCCTGTTGTCACTCAGCTCGGATGTTAAGGTTTATGCCAACTTAATAACACAGCAAAATACTGGAACTCGCAGAGTATCACAAATGTCTCTAAATCTACATCCAGAATTGTGCAGGTGATTATTTTCTACATTTAAGTATTATCACAATGCCTTTCCTTATAAATAGATCAACAAAAGCATTTGAACTGCATCAGTATTGTCTTTTATGGTTTGATGTTGTACTTGCTGTGCTTCTTTCCTATTACCATAGTTAAGAAAATTAACAAGTATTGAAACCTTTGCAGTTATCCCGGAGTCATTAATCTCTCTGGGTAACCTAACACCATCAGCCTTTACTCATTTTTCACTGATACCCAATGATAGTCTTGCATGTACCCCTGATGCAAGTGCTTGTTAATGGTCATATTTGTACCAGAGACCATGACATGTAATGCTAGAAATAAATAATTTTACTTTATAGAGAAGAAAAATTAGTACTGTATTTAAAATGTGAAAATATGTCCAAAAGTGTATCATTTTCCATTATCAGTATCTTGAGAAAGTAAATTTTTCATGTTTTAAGTGAAGCCGGAAAGGTGACTATTATACAATTCTCACTGAAATTCTATCAAGAGGCAAAGTAATAATCACACCTTAAACAATCTCTCTTGCTAAGCAAACTTAACCTTGCTAAACTACTTGAAAAATTTCTTCTTCTTTACAGTTTCTGAAAACTGGTATTTTCTGAATTTGACCTTTATGTATTCACATCCTGGGCCGTAATAATTGTTACTTTTATGCAAACACAGACATGCTGGTGAACACATGCAATGAGCTTATACCAATTATAGAAGCATTTTTGGTTAACCAGTCAGTTTTACATGTGTTCTTTGTGTAAAAGTACCACCTACAGAAACAACTTTCTGAAGCAGTTAGGTCTTACTATCTCAATGAAAAAGTGTCTGCCATCCCACCAATGTCAATCTTTTGATTTTCCCATTAGATCCCTGCACATGCTGCTGTACCTACATGAGAAATACACCTAGGAAGACATGGAAGTATTCCAAAAGAAATAGAAAAGGATCACAAAATGACAAAGGAAACTATCCCAAGGTGAATTATCTAATGTTCAGTTCCAGCACTTGTGTTTTTCAGTATCATCTGATCATGCCTATGATATTTTAGAAACAAGTTTTGGCAAAGTGAGAAATCAGGTATTGTCTGAAAACAAGCCAGGTACAAATGCACAGCTATATGTTTTTCCTTACATTTATTAAATATATATCTTTTACATCCTCAGATAAATTAGGGTTTTTATTACATCTCTAACATCAAAGAAGCAATTTATAGCTCAGTAATTTTATGGTTCATTAACTGTGATTCAGCCAACTTATATCTGCTTCAGCTCAAGAAAAAGTGAAAGTTAGAGTGAGATCAGCATATTAAAAAAAGACATCAATAATCCAAGGCAGTGCTGAGAAACAAGAAGAGGAAGGAAGAATAGAAAAGGGTTATGTCATGAACTAGTACTTCTATTTGCCTCATTTTCAGATGGAGAAAATAATCAAAGGAGAGCTACCACTAAAGATTAATGCACACACAGAGTATTCTAAGCCTTAAACTTACTAGATAATGTTATCAATACTACTCAATACTTTGGCAAGAACTTTGATCTGGGCTTTCTACAAAAAAGAATCTGTAAGAATCTCCATGCAAAGGGCTGGTCAACAGTATGAACCTGCTTCCTCAACAGCCAGCTGTTTCAAAAACAAAGGTTTTTCCCAGAAAACTTGAAAAAAAAAAAAAACAAGTCTATGGTATCAGCTAGTGTCCAGCTTATTACCCAAGATGAAAATGAACCAATGAATTTCAGAATTGTTTGTAGAATCGAGTATTGAGACACACTGTTATAACAATAGCAGGTGGACAGTGTCCCTGCTTAGCAGTGTTTTTTCAGCTGATGTACATCTGAAGTTGGCTGAAGCAAAAATAGGATAACAGTCTTTTTTGGCAATTCTAGGAGTGACTGAATCCAAGCCTGTAACTTTGGGGAGGTTTTATTTATTTCACTAGAACTATTAATGTATTTTAGTGTAAGGCTTTGTTATTAATCTGCTTGTTACATCCTTCCCAAAATACTGAAATCTAGTACAATATTTTACTACATTCTGATTTTAGCTTTTTGAAAAGTATGGGAAGCTACCTTCTCATGCTTGTTGCTTTTGAGGCTTTTTTTGGTAATTGTCTCCATATGTAATATTATGGAAAAAAAATAAATGAACAAATTCCTTCACATGGAAGGAAACAGTTCAGGAAGACTCTTTGCTGGAGGAGAACCATGTCACACTGAGATTATTTTTAGTTCTTGAGAAAACTAGACAAAATATTACGTCAATCTGGATGGGAAATTGCCTAAAAATAGGCATATTCAGAATTTTTTTCCTTTTATCCAGTATGTTTCTCATACTAGTGACTGCCTCCCAGCAGAAGCATGCACTAAATGAAGCTCACTCTCTGGGAACCAAGAAACATAACCCCTCAAAGCCTTGTCTCTAAAACTTGTCTCTAAGTTTTATTTCCTGAGGCAATGAATTGGTTGAAAATACAACCAATAGAAGTAACCCATCTTTGCTCTCCCATCCCTACCTTACTTCTCCCTGATAGGCAGAGTGAGACATTCATCCTGGTAGTAAAACATATGCACTGGTTTGCCCCTTAATACCTACTTATGTGATACATTAGTATTAACAGCATTTATGCATGTGTTTCAACAGGACTGTTTTCCACCCAAGGGCCTCATTCTGCACCATTTCCAGTACTCTCTAACGATAACTGAGGGGGTGGAGGGTGGTGTGGAATAAAGAAGTTTGCACAGTTTTTGGCAGTCAAGATCATGCTTATAGTGCAAATTGATAGACTCATCTCTTGAGGAGTTAAAGCGATGCCTGAGGTGTGAACTTGCAGTTGTTTTTAATGGAATTTGAACTTCAGCCAACCACAATAATGTTGGAAATATTGGAAATAATGCTACATTAAAATATAGCATGAGAAATTGAAGAAGTATGTAAGGCTTCACTGAAACCCAAAACATCATCTACACGTTAACATACAGAACAAAAGTCTGGTAATACATGGAAGGTATTGATATGTGTCTAAATACTGAAATTTACTGTAAGGAACAATAGTATAACAAAGGCTACAAGGGATCAATATTCAGAAATCTCTCAAATTATGCAAAAAAAAGGCAATGGAACTGCCTCAATCCCTTTAAAAATGTTCTTACCCTGTCAGCAGGAATATGTGAGTGTCTCTGACAAAAAAAATCTCTTTCCTGACTAGCAAGATTCAACAACATAAACACACACCCAAGAAAGCACAAGAAGCACAAGGCAGACATAGATAGAAAAATCTATCCTCACGCTCTAGGTCACAATACGAAAGGGAGACTGTAGAAGGAACCTCAATGCTCTCCCATAGTCAAAAAGAAATTTAGTTGAATTCTGGAACATCTGGTTCTTGAGTAACAAAAGAAGCCACTTCCTCATGAGAAATTAAATTTTTCCTGAATGTCCATATTTGAAGCAGAGAGGGAGAAGAGCACCAAGCAATAGTGACCAGCTCAGGTGTCTGTGCTACCCATGTAGGTAAGCTGGATGTAAGGGGTGTTCCTGTGGCATTCTGACAGAAAACAGCAAAGCACTGAGTGCAGTCTCATGGGTCTATCCTAAAATAAAACAAAAATGGCAGCCTTCTCATTATTTATTTCTGTAGCTGTAGATATGGTATAGGTAGAAGTATTCACTTCAAGGTAAGTGTGAATATCTGCAATATCAGGCAGCAAAGGAACCAATATAATTTTGACAATGTAAAATCAAACTGGGAGAGACTTACGCTAATAAAACAAACCACATACTAGTAACTAGTAGATTTCTCCAAAAGAAACCACTCTCATAGGTATCATCAAGGTGCTGTTTAGAATTTTAATATTAGCTTTGTGAAGCAGAGAAAATTATGCTACTGGTATATGTTTGGCTTTTCAGTGAATTGATGTGAAAATATTTGTAGTCTGCCACAAAAAGTAGACGTATACAGAAAAGTAAAAAGACTAAACATACAAGTTTATCATTGGGTTATTTTCAAGCATTTCTAACAACTATCCTGGGAATATGCAACCACGTTTGTGATGCTCACTGATATAATACCACCTGTAGACAAAGCCAAGTTAATTTTACAGTAGTTAGCTCAACTACAGGCACTGCTGACTTTGCCGTAGTGACGCCAAAGCTCAGCATGGGCTCCTTTTCTCATTATTTAATCAACTCCTAACTTTTGTAACTTTTTTGTTACTTTTTTTGTAACTTACATGGGTTGCTACAGCCACATTGACATTAGTTCAGCTAACTTCAGTTAGCTAATCCAAAGGTGTGGTGGTACAGCCATTTCAGCTACCAGAATGCAGTAGACAAGTAGACATATAGTAATCTTTAAAACAAAAATCTCATGTAAATAAAGCTACAGAAGCGCTCCATAAACATATAATAAAATAAATGTTTTGCTGCTTTTAAAGCATATTTGAAAACAAAGCTTTTTTTGGCATCACTCTGAACAAATGCATTAGAAAGGGCCTGAAATGGACAGTTATTTCAAAGAGAGAGAACAAAATGGGATGTTGATGTAACATTAGTAAGAAATCCATATTTTCTTAGTGACCATTTCATAATGTTTTCATTAACCTGCCTCTCATTTTTCAGTTCCACTGAAGGGAGACTAAACAAGCTGTCACATATTAAATTGCAGGACAAAGGTACCTCCTCTCATCCTGGAGCTCAAATGCTCAGAGAGCCCCGTATGCTTTCCGCACCTCTGGCTCATGGAACCCTTCCTTGACTACGTCACAGCCTTGGCAGGAGCAAGATGTAAATTTACCCCCTACCTAGCAGCCCAAAGATATGTAGGAAAATTATACTTTATTTTCTCTACAGTTTTATAACACCTGAGAATGTGCTTTAGATGGATATTATCCAGGAGTCCACCCACACTGTACTTGCACCATCTGCTTTCCCAGTATAGCCAAATTACACTTTTAAATGTCTCATAAAATCTTCTATGGTCTTCTAGGTCTTCTAAGGGCTTAAAATAGTCTCAAAAAAAATAACATTACAGAAACTTTTCCAATTTTTTCATTTTAATTACATTTTAATTACACTGGACCATGAAGGGATACTACTGTCCGAGTGTATGAGAAAAATGGAAGGATATTTTATTAAAAAAACATGATTCTGAAAAAAAACCTACTAAACTTCATGTATCAAAGAATAAAAAAGAAATACTGTACAGAGAATTCAAAACACCAATGGGAGAAGATGGGCATTCTGGTTACCGCCCCAAAAACCCCTATCAATTTGCCTCTCTTCAGCGCAGATGGTAAAGGAGTCTCTAGGAGTCCCTTCCAACCCCTACCAATCTGTGATTCTGTGAGTAATTGATTTGATTTTCATAAGGGGAGATCACGGGGTAAAAAAATGCAGTATTTTGGCACCTTAAGGATTTTACCAGAAAGATATTTATCCATAAGAAAACGTCTGCAGCATGCAGTTTTAATGGGATTCTCTGTGTCACTAAATTACATTTTTAATCCACAATTGATAAGGGTGAAAGCTGACAATTCTAAGGTCTTAGCTAAACTTCAGTATTTTTGTGTGTGTGAAGGTAGAATACACAGTCATAGGACAGCAAAAAGAAAGGGTCTGAATTTCAGTCAGGATATTGTCTTTCCTGTTACCAGTTTTGTAGTCTCTAGGAGCAATCAAGTTGGAAATGTAAACAGCAGAGTTCTCAGAGCTTTCTCTTAAAGACAAATAGTATTTTTCATGCTGAAACTAAAACCCAACAAGATAGCATCATGTATTCTTTGCTTCACAGAACTGAGATAAAAAGTAGCTAACACATTTGTTCATTTGTGTGCACATTAAAAATTATTCACGTCAGTCTTTTCAAGGCTATAAAAATATTTCTCAAAATAAAACAAGTCAAATAAATTAGATATCACAATTGATTTTAAGACATTTAAGCAGCATGATTGGAAGTTTTCCTGCTTTCAGTGTAATCAGCTATTTTTTTCCTTCCGATACTTGAAGTCTTCCACCTGCAGGCTATTAGCTTTAGTGCTTTGCAGAGAAAGAGTCAAAAGAATTGATAAATAGAAAATACCAACCTTTTTTGCCAGCCAACAGAAACATCAGAGGTGACATGCAAAGCTAGCCAAGATGAAGTAGCTCAGCATGAATTTTCCATTAACTCAGGAATATGTTATTTGTATGGAAAACCACTGAGCTTCAAATCTAAGAAGAAAAATGCTGCTGAATGAAACCAAAACAGAAATTCAGAGAGTTTGCTTTTATAAAAGTTAGTGTGAAGTAGCAGGAAGAATAATTTTTTAAAAAAGAGGTTATTCCTTTTGAAGCTATGTCTGTAAGGCATGGAAGACATGGTTTTGAGAAATACTCTAATTTCACTACATGCCTGTATTAATTAGGAAAAAATGTATCTGCAATATATATATGATACAGATATGTCAAAGCTTTGGAATGCTGAATGAACATGGAAAATATATTGTAAAATCTGGTAGAAAATGTCAGTGTTTCATACAAAAAGAATCAAAATCAGAGAACATAATCAACAGTAACTGATTGTAGATTGACCAAGGTATGACCCCAACACTCACATACAAACCTGTCTGAGCCAGGTTATGCTGTCCACTGCATGGGATTACAATGGTAACATAAAGTTAGCAATCCTCTCTAAGTCAGTATACAACTGAAAGAAGTCAGTATACCACCGGAAAAAAGAATGAAGGTGGCATTCACTACTGACACGTGGCACATGGTCTGAGAAAGAAATGAAGCACAACTACCTTTAAAAGGATGAGAACAAAAGAGACAACATATGCATTGCTGTAAAGTCCCAACAGTGGAAGTTTCCTCTAAAAGACTGTATCCAAAGCAGATCATGCCTTCCTTCCTCAGTAGCAATGTGGCTTAAGAAAGGATGAATGACTGCAAACATTTTCAGAACCTAAGCGGTGCACAGAATTGCACTTCTACAATAAAATGAAAACTTTTTCTGTTGAAAATAGCCTCATACTGGAAAAAGTATCTAAGAGTATATTAGTGCATCACTACAGGCCTACGCTACTAAAACTTTTTATCATAACAAGCTCTAAATGCGGAACAGACATGACTCAGATGTTAGGTGGTATCTAACTGTACAGTTACTAATGGATTTCTGACATTGGCCATACATGAGAAAAGATTCAGAGGCATTTAAAACATCACTGGAGTATTCACAAAACACTTGCCTTCCAGCAAAGACCTGGTTAGAAGCCTTTTCTTTCTACACCCAATGAAGTGTCATCAAAAATATGCCGTACCACCAAAAAGCAAACACTTTTCAGAGAGCTATGGTTCCTAAGAATTTTTTTAATCAATAAATCTTTTTTGATTAAGCATTCTGGTATAATGTGGCAAGAGAATGACCCAGAGTTATCTGAAAATGAAAAATTTTGCTATGAGACAAAGTACAAAACAGTCTTTCTTGAGTAAGGCTCTTGGAGAACTAAGAACAGACTACAAGGCAGTGAAACAATTTCTGTCTTGAGAAGGAATATTGAAACCTAACAGAGCAAGAAATATATTTGTTAAATCTGTAGCATATTCACAGCAGTTCAAATCAGAGAATGGAAGGGGAAAATGAAGAGGAAGAAACATAATTACCTGAGGACTGCTGCCTGCTAGACCAGTTGGTCACACTGAAAGAAGCTGACAGCAAAGGTCAGATGGAAAAGTCTCTGGTCCTGATACAAAGCTGTGTCTTTGAGAAAAAAGATGAGAGGAACAATCTTGGGCTCCTTTTACCTGTCGGAGTTCAAGGAGCATCTGGATGATGCTCTTAGTCATATAATTTAGTTTTAAGTAGGCCTGTGAAGAGCAGGGAGTTGAAACTGGTAAGCCTTATGGGCCCCTTCCAACATGAAATACTTTATGATTCTGTTATCGGACAATTAGAATAGGATATACAAAAAGTTTATTACCACTAGTGCTGCCTAAAAGAAAAAATGATTCCTTACAAAAGCTTTGCAACTTTCTTCAGCTGTTTCTTTCCAACACCACACATTCTTGGGCAATTAACACATTTCCCTAGGGCACCTGGAAAGACTGGAGGGCTAAGGACTGATCCAGAGTGCAGAGAACAAGCAGCTCAGGGTGTCAAGGGGGAGTATTGGAAGTCCAGGTGAGTTATAGACAATCCAGAGAGACCAACACTGGTAGCCCTCACACACCCAAGGACCTGGCGTAGAGCAAGGAAACCCATGGATCAAGCATCGGTGCTACACATTGATGCCAGGAGTGTTAACTCTCCACTTACCAGCAAAAGAAGGTTTTAAATGCATAGCATGGCCCCCACTCTCTTCTATTGCCCTCAGCTGTGCCATTTGCACAGGAATCTTACAGCATGGAGCACGCATTGCACACAAGATCTACTGAAAAGGGTCCTTTTCCTCACACTAGGAGGGTGAACTTTTACTAATGCTTTCCCTTACTCCTTCCAGGCAAGAGGCTTTGGCATGTGACAAGAGAGTATTGAGACATTTACTCAGTAACAAAAGTTCCCTGAGCCTTCATTGCAGAAGGTTTTTTTGCCACTACTCTTAATTATTAAGTTACTCCAAAATAATTAAATAGAATTAAACAGCTAGCTGGCTTGTGGTATCAAAGAAAGCATCATGGAGTATCAGGGAACTTCTTTCCTAACCCACTGAATTTCTGTTCTCAGTAATAGAGCAAGATCTGATCCAGAGTTACATCACAGACCAGTAGCCATGGAAAATAACACTCCCATTGTTTTTATGATGATTCATAGCCTCTAATTTTCAAATTCTCTTGACAGCCCTGCTGCGCCACAAACACAATTAATGTCACACTAGAAGAAAACCACAGATCTTAAGCGCTGTTTCTGAGAAATGAGTTCGTAAAATTTGTAATCTCTTGTTTTCCAGGCTCAGCCATGGTTCAAAGATATACCTACAGGACAGTAACAAAGTCAACGGACAATACAGGTTTCAATGTTTTTCAAAAGCACAGACCACATAAAATACAAAACATTTTTTACCATATTTTTTTTTTTTAAACCTACAATGTTCCATATTGACAGTGTTCATCATATGAACAAATCTTGGCACACCACCTTTCCCATGCAGTCTGAGTAATGAAAAAAGTGCTGAAGCTAGGCTAGGAAGCTGAGATGAATGTAATTAGTTATAGAGTTCTCCTCTTTAACTTTGTTTCAGCAGCAAATAAAATCACCTTTGAAACAACTTCTTTCATATCCTTTTGGTATGAAGAAAGATTTACTCATTAACTTCCTTCTCAAGTTAAGGATCTGCTCCAAAAGCAGAGCCCGGTACCAGGCTGCACTACCAGTGTTGCTTAAGCTGGAAGGAAAGGTGCATGAAGAACTAAGTATTTCGCTTTTCCCTTCCCACTGCTCCTCATGCCTTTTTACTGCCTGTTGACACCAGAATGACCCTATCCCTGAAGCCAAGAGCTGGTCCACAGATAATTTATAGGAATAGTACCTACAAAAAGAATTGGCTGTTGATACATTTTACATATGCTTTAATTACATTATCACTAAAGCACACAACAACAACATGTTTTAGAAAGTACTGACAAATTTTATGATAATTAGAAAGCCCAATTAGCAATTCTTGGGACATAAGCAGATTTTCTTTGATTCAGCAACAGTTGAAGAGAGAAAAACATAGAAGAAAATAGACTTCAGGGTATTTGAAGTTACAGACAAAGGAATCTACGTCTGTAATTTAAAGTATATATTTTAAATCTGTTTTCCTCAACAAGAGCTCTGGCTTGGGAACACGCTTCTTGACTCAGTTCTCCAACATTTTTTCTCTCATTGATATAATCAGCTTATGGTTTCTCTGGAAAAGAATTTTATCCCATAAGATGAACTATCAAGAGCTAAGAGCAAATGTAACTTTAGCTCAGTAAGTTGCACACCATCACAAACCCTTTCTGAACGTAAATACAAGCAGCAGTTATACTAGTACAGGTAATGCTCAAACGAGAGATAGTTATCAATTATCTCAAGTTAGGGGGGAAAAAATGAGTTTATACAACAAAATGGTTCCCTGTGGTGGTCTATACACTTTTCATTCTATCTACTGCCCAAGGCAATCCTATTCAGTTCCCAGCCAAGATACATCACCAGCTGGACTATAAATGCAGCCTTGTTATTCCAGAGCAGTTTAGAAAGGTGCTCACAGTATACCAACATTGAAATGATGCTTGATATGAGAGGGGGACTGTTTAAGGCAGAAGTAAAGCAATCCCAACCTCAGACTTGGGAGGAATTCTGAATTTTGTAGCTCAGTACTGTGCCTAGTGTAAACTGGACTGGTTTCTCTTTTTACATAGACTACCAAACCTCTTAAGTTAAATAAATTCTATTTTCATAAGAAATCAATAGGGAAACTGTTCATGTAATTCTATTTCTTCAGCTTCACCCACACAGCTGATATGATCCTCAAAGCTATTTTCAGCTTTCAGGGATATTAGTACTTGCCTCATTCAATTTACTGTAGCACTAGTTCTACCGAGATACAGACACCTGCTTTACAGCTGTGAGAAAAGTAAGCTACTTGACAGCAATTAAGGTAAAACTTTGCTTTGGCAAAAATTCTGGAAAACTGCTATTTCCTCAGTCTGTCATGCTCCCCAAAGAAAGGGTGAAAACGTTAGCAAATTTAATGACTGCTCTTATGGGGAAAAGAGAGAAATTCAGATCATTATACTTGCAGATTAAAATATGGTAACCTAAAACTTCTGTAAAATTTTACTCTCAAATCTCCAAAGTTGAAAATGAACCCACTGAACTCCAATTTACAATGATTGCCAGTAACACTTCCCAAGGATTTTGCACACATATCACTGTTATTGGATTGAATTTTACTAGAAACTGGATGAAAACTGTTCTTTTTCATTTGGAAATTATAAAAAATAATTTCTCTTTTTTTAACAGTGAAAGCTGAAAGCTTGACTTAGCATAGTTCCATAATCTACATCTGCATCCTCATCATTACCACTTCAAATATTTCCTGCTGCATACCCACTATCAATAAACAGAACTCAAAAGTTCACACAGGCATGAATGGATCTCATTAGCTATAACAATTTGTGGTGATCTATTAGAGAAGCTGTGACTGCATCTGTTTAGTTTGGATCTGTTCCTAGGTGCCTACGGACTATGCCCAAAATGACTGGACTTGCTTTCTTTTGGCCATCTTCAGAAAAAATTAAGATTAAATACATTACTGTAAAAAATAACTAAAGAGTAAATTATACAGTGGAATAAGGAGGTGAAACAATAGTAGCATGCCACAGTACACATTACTCAGGAGTAAGGGTGCACATGCATATGATAAAGGAAGTAATACTAAGCTGATTTAGTTAAGAAAGTACAACAAAAGGCTCCGTGGACACATTGCCTCTTTATCAGGTTTGTTTTGGTTAATTTCATATGAAGCAGGAAAAAAAAAACAAAGAAAGCAAGACCTACTCCCAAAACCAAAGGGACAAAAGCATTGTTTGGAGTTTTATATTACTTTAGCTAACACCAAAGTAAGTCTGCATACAGGAGTATGCACATAGACAGACATGCAAAACAGCGTATTTCTTTAAAGCTCCCACCTAGAGAGTGTAAAAAGTGTGTTTGGGAGACAAAAGCAAAGTCAAGACCATTTGCTGATTAACAACTTCACTTACCTTGTGACAAAGAAAATATCAAAATCAAATTTTTCATTTCCTATATTTTGTACATTAGAAAAAAGCACACCAAAAAGTAATTCTAGTGTAGTGTAAAAGGCATTAGTACCTCAACCCTACTGCATAACCACAGACTTCCAAGCCCTGCTTAACTTCTCTGAATCAACAAGGAAAAAATAACAAAACAGATTAAATATAAAGTGTGATCAGAAAAAAATCTGATCACAGAAAAGATACTTTTAGTACTTTTAGTATTTTATTACACAGCTGCCTTCGCTCATCAACTTTGTTATCTTTGTTTTTTGCTATAAAGTGACACTGCATTTTCGTATTTTATGAAAAGCATATTAGGAGCATGAAGGAGTCAAACAGGAACTTTGTGATCCCTCCCTTCAAAACACACTTCATCCATTTCAAACTCCTCTTTGCAGACTTGCCAGTTTGTTAATCCCTAGACAGTTCCTGACAATAAACTTTCCTGATACATGGCCTGTCAGGTTTCTATTGCTAATACTTTAGACTCTTAGCTCTCTGGTTACTTTGGGCACCTTTTTCAAACAGAGCAACAGGATTACACTGACATTGAGAGGTGTATAATGGAGTGAGGCACGACAAAAGACTACTTTCCTTGGTCAGTAACAGTGCTATTTATGCCTACTAGATTCAACAGCATTTAGCATCCTTCAGACTAGTGACCTGGTTACAGTATGGTGTCACAAGTATTCCTGCAGCTATCCTTGAATTTAGTCAACACAGTTAATAAATCTAGTTATATTTAATAATCAGCTTTTACATGAGAAGAAGTAACAAAAACCAACATGATGAATCTGCCATAATTAATTGTTCAAAAAAAAGAAAAACGTTGTGCAGCATTTCTAGATCCCTATGTATCCCCAGTAGCTTGTCCCCCATGACAGATACTTTTATTTGCCTTTAATAGCAAACTTAATTTAAAGGGGTTAAAATTGCTCAGCTAAGCCTACTGACAGACATCTATCAAACACATTTCTGTATATCAGATTCCCAAGCTGACTGATGTATATGCAATCAAGTTAAGCCTCTATGAAATAGAAGAGAAAAAACAGTTGATAGGTATCTTACGGTATCATACTGATTTACTTGAAAAGTAAACCAGCTAAATGAAAGACAACTCGTTACACAAAATTAAAGTAACAGTAGTCTGTAGCTTGCTACACTAAAGTGTGAGTATTCCTCAGTTTTCCATAACAAAAGGAATTTGATAAAAGTTAAATGACCAGGACAAGTTTTAGTTCCAGAATTTAGAAGGGCAGGATAGAAAACAGACACTAAATACCTGAAAAAGAGAAGCATCATCCTGTTTTCTCAGAGTGTTCAAGTTATACATTATACTATAGGCAACATCAGATAATATATTTAACATCAGTGATGTGAAGGCAGGTGCATGGTCTTAATTCAGAGCTAGACATGAATTTCAGAAAGCTAAAGCAGATTTTCTGTCCTTTCCCAGTCAGTTACTCTTGATAATGCCTGTCTTTACTGATATACTTACTGGGAAACTGGGCAGCACTTACCGAGAAACTTGTGCTTAGACTTAACAAAAAGGTGATTTTATGGGAACCAAATGTCAACGCTTTGGTTCAGAATCAGCGAGCTTCACAGTACATTCAGCAGGTTTCTTAATTGCAATACTTACTCCCATCACGGCAGGCTGAGGCTACAGCTCTCTCTTCTACACAGTTAGTTCATTAGTGCTTGTTTTTGTGCAGTACACATCTTTTGGGTGGCAGACTGCCACATCTAAGAGCTGGTTTCAGAAATGACCTTGTCTTCTTGGTTAATATTTTTAAACTAATAACATCTCTTAATGCAAGTAGTGCCCCTGCTTGCTGAAGGTCAGGTCTTTTCATCCAGGTGCCCAAACAAGAATGTTTGGTGGTAGCTCAAACTAAATGGTCAAATAGTTCATCCTGCTTTGCCAGAAACAAATTACTGTGTGTTTTCAACAGAATGACAGTAAATGGGGTTACAGTTTTGTAACTGGTACCACCTTTGACTTTGAGGGTTTATAAAGGGAGTATTTACCAACAAACACTTGCTTAGTTGTTTTTGAAGGAAAATAAACAAGTGTAGAAGTTCATAGCAGCAACTGGCCCACTTGCAAATACTTATTAAATAAGGCACTACTTCCAAGACAGGCATGTTCAAATTAATTTCCTGGAAAAACTGCCTTTCACTGATCTTCACCAGACCTTGGCTGTAAAAATGAAAGCCAGTGAATATTAAGTTTTCTGAGAAATGCAAATCTGGCTGTCCCAAGGATAAATAAATTAGGTTTGCATTTTCTGTAGAAATTTCAGTTAGCAAGACAAAATCATGGCAGATGGATTCACAAAAAAAAAAATATTTGAGGATGAAACAATTTTTTTTTTTTTTAAATGTATGTATGGCACAAACTCAAGATAGAAAACTTGGCTTTAATTCTACTCTGCCCAAAGTGGTTTCAACTTTAAATTCCAGAGAAGAATGCCCTAACTCCAGTAGGGTTGAAGCTGAGAATTTCCAGCCTCCCTGTTGATATGCTGAAGTGTTTGTAAGCTGTATTCACATACTATTTTTTTTAATATATAATTAAAAATTAATAAAATCCATTGCAGATAGTTATAAACCAGCTGAATTTAAGTAAGATGAACATCCAAACCATTACTTACCAATTGTGTAAGACAGGAAGGACTTAAATTCAGTGTGGTCAGAAAAAAACAATTGCCAGTTGTTCCATTATGATAAAAAATGCTCAGAATTCCTACTATCTAACAAACCTGGTACTGTACGTCAAATCCAGAAATTAGTTAGGACTACATGCAAGTTCCCTACCAGATCTAAACAATCAGTATGATTTAGAAGATACTCCCTCAGAGAACTGATTATTATTTCAAAGGTGCTTGGTAATGTGGTGATAAAGGCTCAACATTGGGAGGCACTATCTGCTGGCAATAGAGATAGTATCTTTCAAAATCTTCTCTCTTGACTTTGCTTTCCCCAGTGATGTATTACACTCCCTGCTTGCTCTGCTTGTATTCAATTAGCTTTTGGGAAATGCCAGCTTGTCTCTGCTTCAATAGCTTTCTCTAAATCCTTGAATTATCTTTCCTAGTTCTCTCAGAAAGCTATTTCCTAACTAATGCGGTTTATTAATCTGCTACATTTCTGGCAAAGCAAGCAGAATATTAAGTGGGATTCTTCAGCAGCTTCTGGCATTACAAAGTATCTGGGAAATCCTTGAAGTTGCTCTGAACTCTAATATCTTTTCCTCAGCTCTTTCACTACAGAGCAAAATAAACTTGGTCTCCAATAGTGGAATCTCAGAATAAAATGTACCATGGTTTTGCAGGGGCTATTAGTTTAGTCCATGTATTGCTGCTCCAAAATGCAAATGGGATGGGAACGCATCACTGTGGTTTTAAGTCTTACAGGTAAAAATATTCCATTAAGAAAGCTATGGTCCTGTGGTCAGACAAGTAAAGTGGTGGAGAATTTATGCAAGGAAATCTAGACTTGGGGAATATAATACTGTTTGCTTACATAAATGCAAGTGCCTTTCTGACAGAAACACAGTGAAGGATTTCAGCTTTGTTTAGACATCAGTTTTTCTGTCTCCAGAAAATTTAGCCATCTGCATAAAGCACAGTCATTGCACACCCTGAGTCTCTCCAAAAAGAAGCTTAAGACACGCTGACTTGACTGACAGCCCCTTCCCAGGAGTAAGCACAAATAGCTATTAATATATTTATTCTGATTGCATCTTAGCCTTCTGGTGCAACACCACCTCAGTGCAAACCAAAGAAACACTTCCTGAAACTTGGCTGTTCATCCTTTCAGCTTAGGAAATACCAACATGTAACCCACGATATAGTATGTATAAGCAGAGTAAGAAATTGGGGAAATATCAAAAAAAAACAAACAAACCAAGCAACCCACCCAAGAATCAAGAATACTTTGGTGTAAACTGGTGACACTGCTCTGCTAGGCCTCCACTTATCTGTCTACAGCTGATATACATCAGTGTTAAGATTTTGAACAGTTTCACATTTCAGATTATTCCTCCAAAGAACCAAAGACCATTACATTACAGAAGTATAAGGATTGGTAGTGAGATAACAAGTTTCCATGAAGCAGTTAAAGAACAGGTGCTTTCATCCTACCTTGATAACGTGAGTCTGTCACTTTCTTCATCTTCTATACTCTTTTCCTGTGTAGAGAAAAGAAACCAAATGTACAGGGCTGGATTTCAATTCAAGACTAGCTTGGTCCACTGTTCAGTTGTGCTTTTCTTGTCTATTTTTAGGAGGATAAAAACAACAAATAAAACCCCTCTAATCTCAAAAACATTTGAGTGTTTGTAATTTTCTTGTCGTGGTCAAGATGGCACTCTACCATTTTCTAGCTAGCAGCCCATGTGATGGAGCAGGAAACTAATGCAGTCCTAATAGAAACAGTTGGGGAAAATACCACCTTCAAAATACTGAAATATGATTTTTCATGACCACTAAATTAGGGGGACTTTTCTACATATGATTAAGCGGCAGGAACTCAGTAGGAACACAAAGGAAAAGTGTACTAAGGAAGAGCAAGACCATAAAGCATACCAGTACACAGCACTTATTTTGAAAGGAAGGGGGGGAAAAAAATCTTGTTTGGGCAATAAAATGTTCATATTTTTTCTTTACTATTATACAACAGTAATAAATTGAAAACAACAGGAAAACCTCAGCTTGGATTCAACAGAATACTTTCCCAAGCCCAAACTTTCTGCAGTCTGAATGCAGTGCTCTCTCCTCCCTGAGAACACCAGGCTCTGCAGCTTTTCACCTTGATGTCACGTATCCCATATATTAAATCCCCTTCTGCTCAAGGTGACTGCAATTTTACACAGTTGAAGAGGTGTAATTGAAAACCTTATGGTGAACAGAAGATGCAACTTTAAAACAATAAGACCTCCTAGCTGAATATGGGAGGCATCTGTAAGAAACATCAATGTAGTCAAATGGCAAGGATTTTAAAAGCCTCTGCAAATCAGCTGGAGCTTTTGCCATGTAAAGTCGAATTAACTTTCGGCCTTGAAAGACCTCAGTAGTACTATTTTAATTTATTTTAAGAGATAACGGTTTGGAATCAGATCTTCTCTTATCTGAACCCCAGACAGTTAGCAGTGCAATTGGAAACTGGAAAAAAATATTCTGGCTTTGCTACCCTTTTCACTCTTTATCCTTTCAGCCCTTGTGATTTTTCCAGCACCAGTGCTATACCCTAGTCTAGAAAATTAGAACATGTCAAATATTCACCGGTTTGTAGTAGAGGCAGAAAAGTGTTACTGTAATTACATCTGTCATGTAGTTATCATGTAGTTAGGAAACAACCACTGCATACCTAATCCAGCTACCCAGGAAGAGCTTGTCTTGCAGAAAAAGTGATAAGTAATCTTCTGTTAACTCAAGCCTCAAGCAACTTTACAATAATTATCATAAAAACTGAAAACTTCTGCTTTGGGCCCCAAGTCAGGCAAATACTTATGCGTGTGCTTAGCTTTAATAATTTAAATACAGTAAGCTCTTGCTAAGTAGGTTGGCAACCACTGAACTGCCTTGTTAAATAAAGCAAGACCCAAATCTTACTCACACAAAGCAGTTAGTGCCTGCCAAGAGGAATTTCACACACAGCACTGAACTACACGATTTCCATTAATTTACTAATAATGCTCATGTGAAAAGGAAGATGAGGAGGTCAATAGCTCTTAGATCAATGTTTAGCCCATTGTTTTTAGATCAACATTTAGCATGTGAAAATGCCCACTTGAAACCTTTTCACTTTCTTTCTTTGCTCTCCTCCTCTAATACATGCACATAGTTCCCACTATAAATTTCCCTGACTGTAAATAAAAAATTGCAGGGTTTTTAAATTTTGATCTCAAAATGTGTAGTGCTGGAAAGTCAGAACTGTGAGTGTGCTGGATTTACTAACCAATACACTCATCTGAACATCACAGGCACTCTGGTACAAAGGAAACTACTGCTGGGCAGGTGGTTAGGGCCTCCTGAGGTCTCCTCTATCCTGAGTTATTCTACAATTCTAAAGCAATCTGTTCCTATAGCTCTGTGACTGCAGCACTCACTCATCTCCCCAGCAGTGTACCCTAGGCACTGCAAACTCCAGCGGATGGGTGCACTCTATCCCACCCCATGCAGCTGCCTTCTTTTATTCTGGGCTTGCTCCTATTTTTGTTAAACCTCTGGGGAATGAATGTAGACATTCTTCTTTCTCTGCAGTGACTACAGTTCGTCTAGACTGAAGAGGGAGCATATCTTTTGTTCAAATTCTCTCTAGGATTATGAGATTTTAATTACCACATGGTCTTCAATGGCCCCTTTTTAGCAAGGGTTTCTAGATGTTTTCTTCCCCAAAAACAGAAAAGAAAATAAACTCTCTTCAGAAGCGGCACAGCTATGAACAGTACATGGCACACACAGCTTCATTGTTTACTTCACTATACCTTAAACACAACATAACTAGCTTTTAATTGAACATGGATTTCTTCATAAGAACAAGGATTTCTCCAGGGATCTTTGCACTTAGTCAGTGTAAGAAATTGCTCTAATTAACGACTCTTTCAACAATTTAAAAAGACATCCCTTGCAGCCAAGGAGTCTGAAGCCATGGTAAAGGAGAACAGGTCTGCAAAATGAGTAACATTGTATATCTGACAAACACACACAAACTCTTCCATTATTTTTTTTTTTCCATTTTAAAGTTAGGCTTTGGCTCTAGATTTTTGAACTCCTTCCACTAATAGCTAAAGCACTGTAGAAAGGTTCACAAAGCTACTGCATATTGCATTCGACCAAGTCTGTATTTAAGGGGAAGGTAAAATATGCCACAGTTAAGCTATATGTTTGTCAGTACCTTATGCTATTTGAAGTTAAATACTGCACTATACAGTACACTGTACTGTTATGGTGATCAGTACACTGGAGCAGTACATAAAACTTTCACACTTCCTATAACCACAAGTTTTCCAATACACATGACACTTCCAAGCTCCTTTGAAAATGCAAGTCACTAAGTAAGTAGCAAGGGACAATTTTTAATCTGCAGGTTGTATACTAGTGGCTTTACCTACTCTTGATCAATCATAAAGAAATATTAAAACATGTCAGGAGTTTTAATTTTGAGGAGGTTCAAGGCTGTCTACTGGAAATTAAAGGCTCTCCCCATCAGTTCTGCATATTTCCCCACCATTGGTCCTATGTAAAATTGTTCTTCATCCACGTACTTTTCCCCAAGAAGCATCTTCCCTTTTTGATGATGCAGCAGAAGGCTAGCAGAGAACATGCTACTCCTTTGAAAGGTGTCAATGAGGACATATTTCTCCAGAATTTACCAACACAAAAAACCTCAAAAGGTAGCCCCAAACTCATCCTCTCCCATGGCAAGAATATTTAAAAATAAGCACTGCTTTTAAAAAATGCACACCCTTGTAACCCACCATCTTCCCCACAGTATTTTGCACATAACACCTTGATTTTGTTCCTCTAAACTTTGCTGTAACAAATATTTTTTCTGCCTTATTAAAAGAAAGCAAGCATAAGAGCACAGCTGGGAGAAAAGGAATAACATAAAGTCTCAAGGAAAGTTTGCATGCACCACTGAATATACTATCTCAAAATTCACAACAGAATGAGCTGCTATGAGCAAATCCATGTGATAATTTATTGAAACAGAACACTTTTTTAATTGAAACAGAGATTACCTGCTAGAGGGAAAAAACAAAACAAACTTCTTATAGGTACAGTAAACCTGAATCAATACGTGGCATTGC
The DNA here is from genome assembly GCA_013401255.1 of Urocolius indicus. Taxonomy (NCBI): domain Eukaryota; kingdom Metazoa; phylum Chordata; class Aves; order Coliiformes; family Coliidae; genus Urocolius; species Urocolius indicus. Next base: position 101,700 of record WBNH01006361.1, read on the forward strand.
CCAGTTCAGTAGCTCTCCAGTTATCCTGGCACTTCCAAGAACAATGAGTTAGAATTTGCAGCCAAAATATAAAGACAGCTCAACAATAAATGTATTCATTTGCATATTAATGTATGCATCTCTCTGAGTATGTAAATATACAAGAATCATGATAAGCTTCAGTCTCCTTTTATTGAAATTGTACTGTAATGTCCAGTAACTGTTAGGGATGTTTAATTTTAGTACTCTTTCAATAATAATCTGAAGTCATAGAACCTCAAGGATATACTAAATAAAGCAGCCATGGTAATAATACCTGCTTCAGCAACAAGACTTCTTGAATTGAATTATTTTAGTATGAAAGAGAGTATATCTCACAAGTGTAACCTATATACGTTACTACTCAATTGCAATACTCTATCTGCGTTTTAATCAGGATGCAATATTAGTGCACCATTTGCTATTAAGAACACAGCTTTTTAACAGAACCTAGGAGATTTTGAGCAGAGATATCTATGGATATCCTCTAAGGAATATAATCAATCTTGAAAAATAGCATTTTCCAAAAACAAAACTATGAAAGAAACAGACTAAAATATAAACATTGAAATGGAATTTAAGTATTCGCTATGACAATCAGTTAAGTCTTCAACGCTAATCTCCAAATTTATTAATGGATCTTCTGTAAAGAACAATAGAAAGTAGTAGGGGAAGAGATTTTATGTTTTGACTGTATTCTCTTTCTCATTCTAAGGCCACCATGGGTAAGTCTAGCTTTTTTAATAAAATACCAATTTGCTGCAGTCTGGGTTTATCTCGGTTGTTAAAAAAATAACGGCATTGTTACCTTCAATTAGTTGGATGGTTTGTGAAAACACACACATGCCAAAATTTTAAAACATTTATTTGTTTAATAGAAACAGTAATTTTCAAGTCTGAAAACCTCACTCAGAGAGTTGGTAAAAACCAGGCATCATCCACTGCATATCAAGTAACTCTTGAATGTGATCTTAACTGTGAATTCAGCATTTCTCTGTACTGATACTCACAAGCGGGATGAAACACACTGAATTCCTTAAAAATGCTTAATAATTACCCTGATTAAATGTATCTATAATAATGTCTCCATTTTTTTTCTTGTTACTTTTCATACATACTAAAAGCTTGGTTTAGGTATGTGTTAACTTACTGCTTTGGCCTGGTTCCTCCTCCTCATCCCAACTCAGTCCTATGATATGGAGCACTGCAATGCCATTTCATTGCAGTGCTCAGAAAGCATCGTTTGAGAGTTTAATTTTTCCAATAAGATTCATTGATTGTACCATCTTAGGATCTCTAGCTCTTCATAGGCATGTAGTGAGAAGCTCTCAAACACCTGCTGCACCATACCTTTATAATAAAACCCATACAAGGAGAAAGTGCTTGTCCTGTTCAGTTACTGTTCAAGTTGGCCTGAAAGTCAGCTTACTATTTACCTCAAATTTCAACTGACACATTGCCTCATGGGGCATAATTGTTTTGGCACACTGTATGCAAGACAGACAAACATTTTGAAGATGCATGAGTTCTAACATTTCCTTTGAGTCTCATTTCAAAAGTTTTTGCCAACATCTCACCTATAAGCTTCAGAACTGATTTGTCTTATCGTGCTCGTTAGCATGATGTTTTGGGGCAAGGAGCAGAAAGAGGATGCATTTCATTACTTGTCTGTTCATTGTGAACCAGATACACAAGTAACTGCAGTGTTGATTTGGTTTTGAATACCATAAACCAAACTCTAGTTTAGGAAGCCTCTAACTGAATGAAACATTAAGCCTGCTAGCAATAATTTTGTGTATTCTAGGTCGGGTAAGAGACATATAAATGTTTTGGAAACAAATTTCATTATTTAAAAAACAACAATCAGTAAATCATACAGTATTTCTGAGTGGTTACCTCACACAGAAGAGAGTCTGAGACATGAGCATACTCCAACCCCACACATTTTTGCAAGGTATTGCAATGTCTAAATTTTTCCACTTTTGGAAAATTAACTACTTCCAGGAGAAAAAAAAAAAAAAAGAGAGAAAAGTCCTCTCTGCTGTCCTTTATCTGCCACAGTTACCAAAACACCATTAAAGGCTGTCAATTCTTTCCCTGCAGGAAAGTTACTAAAGTTCCCTCTTTAAAGAAAAGCAGCCTTAACCTACTGGGCATTTTAAACACCACCTTCATCAGTAGACTTCAACTGCACAGCTGCATAAAATCTCCCTCCCTACCTCCTCTTTCTTTACAATATTTCCATGGTCAGGCATCACAACATACAGAGCTGAAGCAACATGGCAGCTGTTGTGAGCGCAGTGCCAGACCAGCAGCTTAAAGAGTAAGTTGTCGCAGCAGATTGACCATCAACAGGGACACTGACTCTTCCCAGCACACTTGACCCGCTTGGTGGTGGAAAACAGGTGCAAAAAGAGAGCATAGCTACAGTCAGCTCTCAAGAAGCATATAGATTCAAATGTTGCAGTTACTCTTGTAATTTCACTCCACAGCAATAGAGTAAGAGATACTACTTCTTTTCCTGTAAAAATTAAAGACTACGCTCTCTGCACAAAGCCCTCTATGGAACACATGCCATTGTTCAGCAGATAGAGAAAATTAGAACTACATTCACAGCTACTTGTTACTATCTGAGTTAAATAACAGAGAGGGCAGAAGAGAGTCAGTCCCAGATGGTGGCAGGTAGGGAAAACCATTCTGCTATATTAAAGATGTGCTTTTAATTAACTTCTATCTGAATAATTATAATTAAAGATTTTACCACAGGTGTTCTTAGAATAATTATCTTCTACTTCCTTGCACAGCACACATTCCCAGGAAGACAGAATTGAGACTATTTCTTAATTTAAATATTTTCTTAATGATTTTAAAATTTATTGCTTGTTAATTGTTTTATTAATGATATTTTCTTTATGGGTTTTTGGCTCTTTTTAGATTCCTATAGCAACAGGCTTTTCCAAGGCCATAAAAATATCTTTCAGGTAGCCAGTTACAATTCCGATGAGTTAAAAAAGTATGAGTCGCATTGTGTTTTGTTTCTATTCAGGAAAACCAGTTCACAGAGTGACCTCTAAATTTACTTTTGGACTTGGGAATGAAAGGCTTATTTTTGTCACTGGTGCTGCACACGTGGTATTAATTTCCTTTGGTTTTGGTCTGGAGATTGGTATCTCCTTTATGGTTGCATTTGTATATAGGTCTTCGAAAATGACCTTGTTGCAAATCAACAGTTGCAATGTGTGCTGAATACAGAAGATTGAGCAGCATCCTGATTTATTTGAAGACTAATTGTGCAGGTCAATGCATTAAGTGGTGACTCCTTGGGTTTCCTACTAATATTTCTACTGATAATATAAAAACATGTTGTGAACTGGCACATAGAAAACATAGGCCAAGAGAAATAGCCTTCAGCTTCATCTGCACTGTAAGATACATTGTGTCACATTTTCTGTGTGTGTTTGAAATTTGTAGTTCATGATTTTATTAAAACAGAAAGATAGAGAGGGACAAAGACAGGTTTTCATGAAGGAAGGAGAAGAATAATGCATAAAGGAGAATTATTTAAGGCAGAGTCCTGCCCTCTCTTTCATCAGTTCCTGTCAAATCTGCAGCAGTTGTTACTATGCAAGATTACATTCTGAAATTCTTAACTGTATCTGCCAGTCTAGGGAAAACAAACAGCAATAATCCAAGTAGGATCATTCCTCTTTTCCTTACATTTATCTCTGATGATGTTATCTTTATACTCAAACAATCTTCAGCCAGAAGCCATCTTAGGAAAGAGATTTTTGAAGTAGCACCTCCCGAGAGAAAGCAACAGCATCAAATGGTGTATTTATGCTGGTTTCAATTTAACAGATGAACTGTGTACTAATATCACATACACAAAGCTGTCAGTGTTCAGCCCAGCTAGGAAGCTGCTGAGAGATTCCTACCTTCCTCCATCAGTGTACACCAGGGAAGTACTAGATATACGGATGCATGAGGGTGTGGGCTCAGCTGTACACGACACAGCATTGGAGATATCACCCTTCCAGCTACAACTTCTCATTTAATACACTCATTCAACAGAAGCGTGCAAGAAAAACTTTAAAGGGCACTATAGAAGTTATGACACTGTAAATTTAATGCCATCTAATGCCTCCATTACAGCCTTTTTCAACAACTCCAAAAATAAGGTAAGTCTATGTACAACCATATACAGCAATTCAGCTCCTGCTATGATTATTTTAATAAAAAATTCTTAGCACGTGATGTTAGCAATCCAATTATTGCTGAATAAATCACCCCAGTCATCTTACGTCTTTTGGGTTTGTCTTTTTATTTCAAGGAAACTGACAGATAAAGAATCGAGAGAAAAATATTTCCATCCTGTTAGAATTTGGAAGTAAATAAAGAAGACATAATTTTCCACAAGTCTACATTTGGGACTGCAACTCTTCTTTCATTAGACCCCTTCCCCAAAATTAAGTATCTGGCTGTAACTAGATAAAAATTAAGCCTTCTTTGAAATAACCTTTGGGATTCTGTATGACAGTTTTCAAAGACAGGCAGAAAATTTCAGTGTCTGTTTATTTAAACTCCTATCCAGAATAAGACCCTGTTACTTTTGGTTCTTACTAAGCCAGCCTACTGCATAAAGCAGCTATTGCCAAGAAACACTGAGATTCTTCCTTGTAGAGTAATTCCCAAGCTTCTGACTGTCTTGTTCCCACGTTCCCACAGTGCTTCATTAGCTGAAGAACTGAATAAAACTAGTTCTGTTTACATAAGAACAAATATTAATAGAGTCCATGCTCATTTCCATGCATGCCATGCAAGGACATAGATAATACCGATTCAGTTAACACTTAGGTGAAGCCCTTCAGCCAAGGGGCCACTGAGATGAGTAGGGTTAAGGCAAATTTCACTGAGAATTGATTCTGGAGGTACAAGTAGGGGCTAGAGAGACAGAAATCACATTGAAAGTAATTATTAGGTCTGTATTTAAAGGTTTAGCCCTACAGAGGCTATATTCCACACATATTTTGTCAGTGTTGTCTTCCATTTTGCCCAATGTGTGCTAGAGGAAAGCTGCATTAAGTGCATTAAACAAACAAACAGAAATGATACAGAATTCAACAGCAGATCTGCTGAATGGTCTGTCCCTACCTGTACACCCCATTCTTGGTGCTCAGAGATGTGTATGAACCGTTTCAGCAGAATACCTGCTTATCCAAAACTCCCTTTATGGTCAAGTTTTACTCCACCTTTTCTTCGCTTATACCAAGGAACAAGGGAAGAAGAAATCAAAGTCTAAAGTCGATTATAAGGTTTAATCTTTCCACTGTCCACTATGCAACTTGCTTCAGATCTCTCTCCCTGACTTCTGCCTGCAGCTCATATAGTTTATGCTCCCTGCTGCCAGAAAGAGCAAGGCTTCCAACACAAATATCCCAGAGTCACATAACATAGGCTCCAGACAAACAAGAGGGAGAGCACAAAGGCTGTAAAGGAGAAGCATCCCTACTTCTTCATACCTTTGGGCAATGCACAAAGAGCTGGTTTTGAGTCACTCTTCTCCTAAAGGAAGAGAAAGGGGGGAAAAACAAGGATGAACAATAGATATCTGAATACAGGTTTTGGCAAGGCATGAGAAGGAAAGTTCAACAGTAAGTGCCCCTTTGCCACGAAGTGTTACATTCCCTAACTAGAATTGTGTGAGTTAACACTCACCCTAAATGTTCAGCCACCTATATTCTAAAGATGCCATGTGCCTATAGAACAGCCTACCATCAACATATCATCAACTAGAGGAACAGCCTAAAAATACTGTAAACTACAGAAATCGTCAGAAATTATCACTTGTGGGGAAAAAAAAAAAAACTTTGCAATACATTCTGCAGCAGAGTAAACCAACTTGCTACTGGCACATCCCAGACTTTTAATGAGTCTTTTCTCTTTACTAAGATTGCTAGCAACTGTATGCAACCAGTGGCAAGCCTTTCACGTGTTCACATATGGGCTGTCCAGTTGATAGGCAAGGCCTTTGTTCTGAACGCCTACGGAGACATTGCAGGCAGCACTTTCTGAAAACAAAGTGCTGTCACTGCCTGGAAAATAGTTCATGCAGGCAGACAACTTGGAGACATGGCAACTATCTGGCTTGTCAAGAATGACAAGGAGCCAACAAATAATTCTTATTTTAAATTCAAATCCAAATAAATCTCAAAGTAAATGGTTTTAGAATGTTTGAGGGAGGTCTCCAGCACATAGAGATTTTTTAGAATATATGTTGGTATTTTGTATAGCAATCCAGGAAGTGTAATTTGAGACAGAGCTGGCAGGGAAATCCAGCTCTCTTTAACACGCAAGCTCACAAAGCAAATGAAAAGGAAAGCTGAGATGTTGAGGAAGAGATTTTAACTCCAAGACAGCAAGTGCAATATGTTGTGGCAAGAGGTGTAACGTAAGCACCTAATGATAACCGATCTGAAGCAAAGAAGACTGAAGAAAAAAAAAATGCTGCAAAACTGTCTCCAGTCTCAGATTAATCCTGACAACACTGTCACAATCTCTTCTTTTCCTAATTGATCTTTTTTGTTGAAAAAGCTAAAAAAGAACAAAAATTTCTACATTAATTCAAAGAGATACTAGCAGTAAGTCTGAAGCAAGAAATGCTACCCTGGCTTACTAAACTTTATTACAAGGCATCATCAACACATAATTCAAGCAATGTAGCAACAAAGAATGACAAGGGGAGGGGGGGAAACCCTGTGAATCGCATGAAAAACTTTAGCACAGAGAGTCAGATTTTAAAAAGAAGTTGAAAGTTTAAAATTTGTAATTGGGTGTATTTAAGCTGTCTTCAGATGTTCAGTACCTAAAAGCATAACTTAATGTTGGAGATATTATCACTTTGCTTTTTGTCTTAACATCAGTCTGACTTGGTCCGTTGTCCAGTTGCAGGGTGTCTCTAATGTATCCAGTAAGAACCGAAAGACATCTTTAGGCCAGAATTAACACAAGTAAAGAAACAGCCTTGGTCCAAGAGTAACCGTGCACAAAGAGGGACTGGCATAGTGTCCATCTCTCTACTCTATAAGTACAAGTAGAGCAGAGCTGAGACAGAAGGCTCAAGAGGACATGGAAATACATACACCGTTGCTCTCTTCCTTCTGTTGTAATACATTTTCTCTTCTCTTTTTGCACAGGAAGAAAACAGCAGGGATTACTTTTGTTATTGGTAAGTTCTGAACTCACATCTGTCACATACAGAGGAAAGTGATGTTAACCATTGGTTCCCCGTGCTCATCCTCACTGAAAGCAGAACTGCATCATTAAGAACAGTGTGTTTTCACTGATGGTATCATCATGCTGAGAACTAAACAGGAAAAGAAATCTCTGAGATTTGGTGTTATCAGTTGAATGAGACACATTCTCAGTCCGGTTTTGATGAAAAATTCCATTGATATAACAAATACTTCTAAGAAAAGTCTTATCAAACTTTGCATCCAGATATACTTACTTTCCACTTCAATTAATTGCTGCTTTAAACCTAAAAACGGACCTTAAAATATGCCTGTCTTTGACTCAGGAAAAATGATGTGATGAAGAGCACTGAGTCTGCACAATCTTAAGAGCTACTGAGGACAGCAATTATGCACTTCCACATCTGCCTCCACAGAGGTAAAGAAACTTTAGCACATCTAAAGTAGTTAAGGAATATTTTTACTTCTGTAAGTAAAAAAATCCACAAATCCCTAAGACTAATGACCCTTGCAGCTACTGTGATGGTATCAAAAACTGGAAAACATCAAATATAGTGGCAGCAAACAGAGAGAATCCATCTCTGTGGTATCACTACGTGTTAAAAACAGTTTAACCAGTTGGTAAAGGAAAATTTCAAAAGGAATATGGAAACATAATATTTTAAAAAATGCCTACATCATGTTGAACCGCTAATTCAACTCATTCTGCAGCGTGTTTGTGTCTGATAGTGCTGTGGTTAAAGAGAGTGTATGAAACTCAGAATGCAATTAAGTCCTGGAGGAAGCACAGTTGGAGGCTATGGCAGTTTCTATAGCAACAGGAAAGGCTCAAGACTAGTAACAGGAGATTAACTTAAAGGCAAGATAAGTACATAAATATAGCTCTCATTTACCATTTTCTCTGCTTCCAAATGGGCAATGTATTTTTGATTTAAACAATACCAAAGCACAGTCAGATGTCCCACTTATTATTAACTAGGGCAAAAATATCCCTTAAAAGCATCCGGCTAAAAAAAAAAAATCTGACAATTTCAGAAGCAGGGAATCATCCAAACTCCACTAATTAATTCAATCAAAATGGAAAGCACTGAACTTGAATGCTGCCAGAAGATTAGAATGAGGTTTCAAGACAGGGGACATGACAGTCATAATAAGAGTTTGCTGATGTCAACACACTGCAAGCTTGTGAACAAATCCCCTTGACATATTTTTCTGGATTACGCTTCAGATCAGGTTTTAAATCTTCAAAACAGGGAGGGCAAGAGAAAGGTTTTATTGCCAGCACTACAGAGGTTTTATTCTTTCCTTTTTTTTTTTAATACTGTCTTCAGTAAGAAAGATCATATTGAAGAAACCTCATGCAACAATTTTATTGGCATTTAAGAGCTTTTATTCAAAGCCTAAGCTGAGACTACAGTCACCCTTTTGATTTCTTGTCCACTTTACATACAAATTAAAAAAAAGTACACGAGAGAGATTCCCTGGCCATATCCCTAGTGCAGCCAGTTGCTCTGAACTTGTTTCATTTAATCATTTATAAGCAATGATACATGCATACCACATATGTATTCAGGAAACAAACGTGCAGTGACAACACTAACACAGGCATGGAAAGCAGTTACTTTAGCTAAATATCTAGTCCAAACTAATTTGTCCTCCCCAGCCTGCTGAGTAACGTACAGCTAACACTTGCAGCGTGCAGCACTGGTTATCCTGCACAGTATCTGTTGGCATCATACTAACGGAAGAAGAATAGCACTGCCCTTACTTCACTACTAATTGGTGAATTAACCAAGTACATGGTTAATCCACAATGTCTTCTAAGGATTACCAGGGAATACCTGCCTCAGATAACACGAACCTTGGGAAGGCACAATTATGCCTTCAAACTCTCACATGGTTTTCTCTGCATGCTGGGCTTTTTTTGGTTGACATTTGTTGATTTGTTGCCTATTTGAGGAAAAAAAAATGCAGATATCCTGTGAAAATGTCAAGAAGTTGTCGTTATGAGACATTCCAATCTGCTCATGCTAACATCTAAGCACCAGCTACAGTAACGAGATTGACATAGCACTACGCTCACGATGGAATACATCTGCTTTTGCAGAGGGAAGATATTGCTTTTTGCATGTGCAGAGCACAAGATAACAATAAGCTGATAATTTTATACTACATTCTTAGCCATAAGTAAAATATTTTGTCTCATAAAATACCTTGGAAGTACTCTGGTTGAGGAAAAGTAGTTTCTTCTTGATGAGATCATTCCAGAGTCAAAAGTGGCTTTACCCAGGGAGTTCCACCACATCAGCTACAAAAATCAGAGTAGAGGTGATATAGGTATAATATTTTTAGTAGCACAGATGGGCACTGATCCATTGGGGGCTTCTACCATTTCCACTAAGGCCTTCAGTCTCTTCGAAAAACAACTGATAGCCAGTGAAGAGCATGACAAACATTAGAATTTTTGCCAAGATTTTACCTTCCTAGAAAAAAAAACAAAAAACCCAAAAAACTCTGCAACAAGAGCTGCAGAACCAGGTTGAGATGCATTATGGTAGGGAAGAAACTCTACCATCTCTCTCTATGAGACGCAATTTACATCAACTCCATCAGTACAGTACCTGATTTCTAAATAGGTAAATTCTTCTTGCTTGACAAAGAGTCAACAGTTTACCTGGTGTGAAGTTGGTTGGAGGAGTGAAAATTTTGTCCTATTGGTTTTAATTTAACAAGGAATAAGAGAAAAAAAAAACATCTCTACTGACAGTGTTTGTTCTGCTTTGTAACAGCAACAGTGTCAGAGATGTTTATAATATTGTTTCACTTTCCAGGAAAAAGCAGTTGGTAGAGAAGGGGAAAAGGAAAAACCTAAATCAGTGGTAATTTCCAGAAATAACATTTTTTTCTGAGTGAAAGAGCTGCAACAGAGTGAGATGAGGACAACACTCTCAACTCCTTCAATTGAAGGTATTTGTAAGTTGATACTAAAGATTTTATTTATTCTTCTATTTTCCACTACCTTTTTTTTTCTCCTTTCCACTAACTAAAAAGCCACAATTGAAGACCATGCAGGGACAGCAGCAGCCCTTCAACTCTGACGTAAATGTCGATTAAAAAAAGAAATCCCATGCTATATAAAAAATTCAAAGAACGGGACATTACATATTATAGAACCTATTAAATGGGAAGAAGTTGAAGAGATTCATCATTCCCTTCAGTATTCTGAGGAGCTGACCTGTCCTGTAATTGAAGTTACAATATTCCTCTTTGAAGAGTTTCTTTTCCTTTTCTAGGGTGGCTGTGGCAGTGTCAAGCTTCTCAAGAGAGACAGCTTAATAAGAGTATAAAAAATGCCATCCTCTTCTGCTCATAAAGGTTTAAACTTTTCTGTCTGATTTTGACTCAATATGAACTTCTTTAAAGGAAGAAAGTAGGCTTCGCTGCAGAAAAATGCAGCACATTTAGAAATATATATCTCAAGTATTAGCAATGGGTTTAAAAACAGAAATCAGAGCAAAGCTTTGCAAAGTTATTTGGTTAGTTGTTTCGTAAAATCATGGGTTTGGAGATCCCTAAGCAGACTTTTCAGAAACAGCATAACTGTGAATTTTAAGCATACAAACTAATTCATCTCCCTCCTAGCCTACTATAGACTTTTAGAAACGAGATACATAACGAATGTCATTTACATGGATCTGGATTTGCTGTAGACATTAGAAACAAACAGACTTTATAAGGAATTACATTTACATGGATCTGGATTTAGATTTTGTTTATTCATGCTCTCTCTGGTCAGGGAGTATGAGTTACCATGTGAATACAGGATAAGAGCACTGGAAAAGAAAGCAACACTGGTTTGCTGGTGTTAGTAAATAACTCATTCTCCAGACAGATCCAGAAGGAGACTTTGGTTTAGCTGACAGGTTTGCCTGCAACTACAAAGTTGCCTGAAGCATCTTTATTCTGCTACTTGCAAACAGAAATACTATTTTCTTTGTAACACACAAATTACTAAGGGCAAGTGAAAAGAAAGCTACACATAGCTCACTGATTATTTAGAATACAGCAGCTTGCTGGTCTGTCAACAGCAATTTTCACAAGTTACTTAAGCTTCTAACAGGTATCATGCTTAGAAGTTGCAAAGGGTAATTAAATAGACACAGCTCTTTTCTGTTCCACAGTCCATTTCATGTTAATTTTGAACACAGCTTCTCATCCTCTTCTCCTACTCCCCACCTCAACCATCAGTTTGGTTAAGCATGGAAAGCATATGGTGTAGGCACAAATATGACTTGGACCAGCCAGCTAAAATAAAGATAGTAGGGACAAGTTAATGCAGCTGGCAAGCTACTTCCAATTATCAGAAACAGGTGCTGCAAGTTAACCAATTGGGCCCTGGGTGATCCATCACATGGGTGGAAGCAGCATACAAGGAAGTAGCCAGCCAAGGAAGGATGGCTTTGAGTCAACTCTGGTGGTTGTACTACGTTACCCGTGTACATCTCTGTACGTGCATTACCCTGATTCTCTACTTCTTTGAATGAACAGAGCTTGCTCCACTACAATGATATGGAATATAAATGATTACCAAAAAAGCCAGGAATTTGGCTACACTAAACAGTAAGAACATGAAAGGAAGAGTTGGAAAAAAAAGTAAAGCAGCGGATCAGATATTTAATCAAGGAAATATTTCTTCATCCATCATTCCTTGCAAGTAAGCATTAGATTACTTGCCATACTTTCCTACTGAAAATATACAAAAGACAAATGTATTTCTAGAAGTATTGTATGGTTTTGAGTTACAGAGTGCTGCATATGTCCAAATTCAACTCACTGTTTATTATTGAAGTTCAAAGCTTTCCGTTCCGTTCCAAGACCATTTGAAAATATAATTAGACAGTGAAGACCAAAACCAATATCTCCACCACAATTCTAAAGCCTTTGTGTAGAGACCCTGGTAGACCAAAAGGGGATTTTAGAGCTTTGTGGTTTATTTTTTCATTTTAAAGTAATATATTGTTTTCTTCCAATGTCATCTCATTCAGATCAATGTCTTGGTTGGGGGAAAAGATGACTATAAACACTGTCACTCCAACTCAAATCCTAAAGATTCAAAACTCAGATTTGTGAAGAGCTGACTATGTCATTTCCTGTACTCTTCTACTTACATCCGCATACTTACCTGGTGTATTCTCCTGCCCACAGGATTTACACTTTTCCATTATTCAGCACCCAACCCCCTCTCCTGCCTATATCAGGCAGAGATCCTAGCAGCCCTCATCTTGGCAAGCCTCTGTATAGTTTAGCCACCCCATGGGCAAAGAGGTGAGGCTGGGTTTAACCTGTGAATGTGTCACCCCCTCTGCTCTGCTCCCCATGCATGGATGCTGGCATGAGGATTGTCCTGAAGCAATCAAACGCCAAGCTCCTACAGCTGCTCTTACATGAAGCCCAGTGGCACCAGCAACTCCCAGGCAAAGCTCCAGTTGCATTCTGAAGCCAGTGCTGCATCAAATAGCAGAGACTGTCAAGTATTTCCTTGTACTAACAGCTTACAGAAAAATTCAGTCCTGATCATGACCATCTCCAAGCACAGCTGACTACCCCACCACTTGGCAGAACAGCCTAAGGCCCACATTATTATTTTTTTTACTAGCCAGAATCCTTGTACATGCATCTGCAGTTCTCTGGGAACAAGGGAATATCTAATTAAAGCAGATGGCCAGCAAAAATGCAAAGGTCAGAATTAAGGCTGTTGACAGAACCTCAGCTTCAAGTGTCTATCTAAATTACCAGCCACATAAGCCAACCCATGCGTGCAAAGCCAAACTGCAGTAACATTTCTTTAAATTAAAAATGGTCTTTGACCTGACTAGAAATGCATTTGGAAGCAAAACCACATATGGAGGTGTTGTGCTGATTTATTCTTATTAAAACTTCATGAAGTATCACATAGTTTTTTCCACAGTACTTTTTCAGGCTCCTTTCCACATTTTCTTCCCCATTTTTTCCCCACAAATCTTTCTTGTCATTTGTCATTGTCTCACTCTCTCCCTCCCCCCAAAAAAGTAAAAAAAAATAAAATCTATCAGTAAACCAGGACAACTTGGAATAAACTTCTCCAATCAGAAGTTGAACATAAACCCTGGGGAAGAGGTACAGCATGAACACTTCCTTTTTTTTTTCCCCCTCATGTTTTTGGCTTAATTGCATTTGTATTTTTCTTACAGGCATATTTCACCCCTCTTATTTTTCATAGCAGAATAAAAAGGTGTCCAGTGTTTCATTTGATAGCTCTGGAAACTGTGTAGTAGAAATGCTGACTCATTAGTATGCATTTCCTTTGTCACTTGAAGCAAAGAAAAGAAATACTGCACACTCTGCTTTACAGCAAAACCCCAAATAAATAGAGTGAAACTGCATTAAGCTAAAACATGCTAATATGGTTTCAGGACTTAGCCAAGCTTTTCCACATAAAAGTACCGTAAGTGCTAGCCCCATTCTTCTCTCACTTTGTGTTAAGTACTTAAGCATGTTTGCATATTTTCTAGAATAGGTAAAATAAACTAATGAGAGGAACAAAGCAGGCTAGAAAGTGCCAGGGCTACAGTGAGAGAGGCCGCTGAGGGGAGCTTGCATTCAGAGTGTGCTTATTAAATTCACTGTTGCACAGCTCTAACTACAATTAAATTAACTACAATTAACTACAATTAAATGGGAAATGGAATTCTCTTCATTTGGGGATTTTTTTTTTTCTGACAGTGAATCTTTTTTCAAGTTTGTATTTTATTCTCTTTTGTGCCTGCTCTTCTGGAAACATTTCCTACTCCCATACCTAACACTGCATGAAATGAAAAGCCACTAAGGATTTAAAATAATGTCTTCCCCCCACCACCACTATTACAGGCAATGACAAGGAAAAAGGCTGAAATATTTTGATGCTTGCATATCACAAGCCTTTCAAGTAAAAAATACTTTTAATTTCCCAAGAGATTATTTTCCCATAAAAGACTTCACTTCTGACACTGTTTTTGCAGAAAGTCCTGATCATCAGCAAACAAATCAAATTGCTTGTATACACCAAAGAAAAGGAACAGAGAAGTAGTAAGAGATTTTATTGTAGTCCTGCTGAGTTAAGGAAGGTGACATGAGCATAAAATAAAAAAGACTTGCATTTGATAATGGTTTGGAGGTGAATTCATACCCTTCCTTCATGCCTCTCTGATATCAGTTAATTATCTGAGGAAGGAACAGACTGATGTTCTGATACATTACAAAAATAGAAATGTAATACCTAATTCTAAGATAGGTACTTAGAACATCTTAAAGGGTTATGATCAAAGCAAATAACAGCTCTGGAGTGAGAGAGAACAATGCTGACACCAAGTGGAAGAAAACGCTCCCAGCTCCATCCTCTTTCACAACCTTGAGATGCCTGAAAAATGTTACAGCTGTCTCAGGTTTAGGTGTTGTGGTACATTTTTTAAACACGAGAGGAAGACAATACAGTTTCCCCAAAGCAGAAATCTGTGATATCCTAATGAGTGCACTACTCGATTAATTATAATCCTCTTCCTTTGTAGTGTAGCTGGTTCTTACTAAGCAAAGCAACCAGCTGCCATTGAACATACCAGATATCACAAATTGCAGATGAAACTACTTGATCTGTAATCTACAGAAGTTCTGTGAGCCTGAATATGGAAAGAGCTTTTGATATGCTCCATTCACAGCAAAACTGAAAACGAGTGTTCACAGATTGCAAGTAACAAAACCAAGTCTCCACTGAGTTGGTTTCTGTACACTATACTGCCTTCAAAACATGTTTTCAAAGCCAGGGAAGGTCTGTATCAGTGAGCAGTTTTAGAAAGCCCTTTATCTCTCACACACTTTATATCATCATTGTATGAGAAATGGTAATCAGTGTAATCAGCTAGAGTGAGCTCTGTTCTTGTGTTATTGATTGCAGTGAAGAATATCACAACTTCAGCTGGCCAGCTTCCCTCTTGTGTTCAGGCTGCTTGTTACAGCAAAGCACAGCTGACCGTATGCTTCAATGTCACCCAGAGCACACCTTCTCTTGCCAATATTCCCTCTCAGTGCTGCCTCCTTCAAACAACGACAACAACAAAAAATTATAAAAACCTACGTAGCAGGGGGAGAAAGGAGAGAGAAAAGTAGATAGCAGCAAAACTCATCAAGTCAAAGAAAGGGGTTGAAGCGTGAGAGTGTCCCAGGGCACTTGTACAGCAAGGCAAGAGAAACCTCCAGCAATGCTGGAGCAACCACTAAATCAGTGACATCCCATCCACACACTGCTGTTTGTTAAAGATGGACATCAGGCAGGCTTGTCATTTCCAAGTTACAGACCTCCAGCACAAAGGACAGGCTGCTGCAGATCACAGGCACAGTACAGGAAAAGCACCTCGTTCTCTCTGAGCCCTATTCCCTCCACTCACAGGCAGAAAGGCTCTGGCAGTGAACACCTAGGAGGAGTTGTAAGTACTCCAGTCACATCCATTTTGGTTGCTTTGTCACACCTATGCTACAACATTTCTTATCAAACCTTATGCATACAGTCAGTAAAACATTCTGCACTGTATATCTAAAACAAAAATAAACCTCTTTATAACCTATTGGCCACAACTTTTGTGGTGATCTAGGTACTACTTTGATCCTTGATGGATTTATTTATCCACTTTCACAATACATTTTTTTATCCAATCTTTTGGTTTGGGCAACACTCAAAAAATTTAAACTCAATGTTTAATGAGTTCATGTCTGGCTAAATTTACAAAGGTTAAGGAAAATAGTTTTTGCTGTGGAATGGGAATAATATTAAGAAGTCTTTCTATAATGTAACAGCAATTCCTACACAAACACTGACAAAACTCCTGGCAGTTCACATGGCACACACAAAATGTGTTACATTCACCCAAACATAAGTAATCATTACTAAACAAAGAACTTAAATGAAAGTAAGTAATCAAGACCTGTATAAGTTAAAATTTAGGGAAAATTTCTAGGAGGAACTGGAACTATGTTGCCCTATCCAAGGATAATCAGTCTAACCTGGAAACTTCAGTTTACTAAGTCATGAGATAATGACTGTTTAGTTGGTGGTTAATTTGTTCCGAAAATTTTCAACCAATTCCACAAGCACTATCATGGGATCAGGAAAGGAAAACAGTTAAATTATCACTGTCCTCTGAATTGAGGACAGATCATTTGAGAGACCACAATTCTGTTTTATGACAACTTCAGATAAGAGTGAGGCATCACATTTTTCCACAGAACATTAATGCCAAAACATCAATTTCCTCTTTGAAAAATGCTAAAAACCTGAGACTGACAAAACTCTCCAGACCACAAAGACCTTCTCAACAAAGCCATACTTTTAAGTAGATAAATTGTCTCTGACATATTTGGTTTCATTGCTCTAACCAACTCCAAATAACACTGCAGTTTCAAAAATTCTCTCTGAGGCATCTGTGGTCAACCTACAGGTCCAAGATGCTGTCCAGCTCCCTTCCCGCAACCCCTGGATCTCTGCAATCCCTTTATAAGGGAGCTCCCCCATTGTAGGGAGCAGCTATAGGAGATCTAATCAATAGGTAGTCTCTGTAGCCTTGTTGCTATACAATGAAGCATGCATAAGGAAGAAGCATGCAAAAGAAGAAAGCAAGGAAAGAGACTTGTTCCTCAGGGTGTAGGCTTTTCTTCTAACAAATCCCATGCTTCAATGGGGATACACACAGTGGCTTGTGTGCACCCACAAAGTCATGCTTCTGTTTGTTTGCGAGACAAAGACAGTGTGCCTAATTAAGGAAGGATTTATCTATGGCTTCTGTACAAAAAAGAGATATGAAAAAACACTCTTGGACCAGATGCAAAAAATAAAATCTATATAAAATCTAGAACGTAAGACTCAGAAATGAAGGCAAACAGCATAACAAATTGCTATTAGCAAAGTTTGGTTCATAATTAAACTACAGAAATTAAGCTAATCACCTCCAATACAGCTAGTGATATGCTTCAGGTTAAAACACGGTTATCTAGAGAGGCCTCAGGTCAAAACAAACACCGCAGTGTCTAACTGCTTTTGAAAGAATGATTTAAACCAGACGAGAACATTGGTTCAGTATCAATGCAGTTTGTGAGTTAAGACAGAAGGTTCTAGGACAGCTTTAAATGTTATTAGTGGACTCTCAGGGTGGGAAACAAAAAAAAAAAAGGAAAAAAACCCTAGCAGTATTTTACAGCATCCCAACCCTATTGTAAGAAGAACAAATGGATACGTACAACATAGAATGGCAGGAAAAAGGACAAGTTAATACATAGTGATTTAGATATATAGTTTAAACCATGATCTGTAGATGGAAGGTGGCTGTCCAGTCCAGGCTAATAGCTCTGAACTGTTAGACCAGTGTCTTTCAAAACCTTGCAGATTCTTCTCCCATTCTATCAGTCTGCATCAGCCTGCAGACAGAGTAAGTGGGATAACTCCTGGCACTTTAAGATACTAAGAGCTGGCTCAGGAACAATCAGCCTTGCCCATCTCGACCTTCAATTGTGGTGGTTTTAGGCTAAGCCTCTGTCAGTAGTATGGTATGTCTGCCAGATTGACATGGCCTTAATTTGTTACAGGTCAACTAATTAGGGTACCATGTAATATTGGAGTGGGAAAAAAAAAAAAAAAAAGACATCGCCCCGAGAACAATAACAAAATCACAGAAATTAAGTAGTCCAAACGCAAATGTCTGTGTAAACACTTCAAATTATTTCATGAGAAACAGCCAATAAAAGCAAGATTCATTTCCAGGAAGGAAGAAGGGATCCAAGTCAGGTTTGCCATTTCACTCTCTGCTGGCTTTGCTGGAACTAGAACATGCAGTTTTCATATGTTTATTTTGTAAACCTAACTTTGACTTTTCCAGTGTAGTGGACTTTGAGCAATTGTTTTCTTATGAAAGATGAAGGGTACCTATCCCATGTGCTGGGTTTCCTGCCAGAAATTAACAAAAACAAGATCAACCACAGAATACTGAATTCCCTTCTCACCCACAGATGGGATTTCTTTCAGAAGCTTACCTCAGAGCAGGAGAGTGCCTCATGGCTATGCCCTTGTCTGAGGTTTTATTGAAGAACTTGAAAGGATCTTTTCAGCAGAATTCTTTTCCACATTGCCACAATCAGAGACAGACTGACATTTTGCAGAATTACAGGGAGCAAAGTTGCTTCTAAAACAAAAACACTGCAGGTTTCCTGGCTTCTCTAATACCTTTCCAATTTCCTTTGGCTTCTAATGCTTCTTCTAGTTTTGCAAGCAGAAGCAGATATAATAGGATAGCTATTATTTTGCTATTGCATGTTTAGTTGAGTACAGGTTGCAGGAATGCTCAAAGGTGGTAGTGACATGTGACATGCTCAGAACATGAGGGGACCTGGAGGTGTGGGCTCCAATGTCTTTGTGCAAAACAACCTTAAGTTTTCAATTTGGGGCCACGTCCTGAGACACAGCAGGAATATTTCAGAAACATCCTTGTATCAGTGTATTCTATTCTCTGTACCTGTGGCTGTACAGGATTTATTTTAAAAGAGAGGTTCCGTGCAGCATTACAGTTTCAATACATTACAGTTCAGGATATAGAAATTCTTTGTTTGACTTTGTATTAGAATACTGCTAGATTTCCTATACTTAGAGATACTTGGAGAAAGAAGCCAAGTAGATAAGGAGTCACAATCATGAGCAGCTTGATTACAATTACATGCAATGCAAATCTGTACCATAATCTTCCACCTGATCTGGCACGCTGCTACCAATCCAGTGAGCCACAAGGATGTGTGACAACTGCACATTGCAGTACTAAGCTGTAGGTTTCTTTTTCTAAAAATCAATTTCAAGTTAAGCACCAATGATACATCATATCACAAGCAGAAAACAAGACTAATATTGACCCTTTCCCTAAACCAGCATTTGTCCCATGTTTTTTCCACAAAGAGGGTTTTGACAAAAAAAGGCAAAAAAAGAACTGAAGTAGTAACAATATTTTAGAAAAGAACATGCTCCAAGAGAGGCTGAAACATACACAAGGAGTTCTGGAAATGTGAGAGGGGTTTCACCCTTCTGCTTTTGCTCTCCTGAATCACCAATGTAGAGCCAAACATACACACAAAATAAAAAGTGTTTAACTCCAGGAAATCTTCAGTGGCTTTGATCTAGAGAAGCTTGGCATTAAAATACTTTAAGTGGAACAAACAACTCGGGATTTTATTCTTGACCGTTTACTTTTACACTTGCATTTTTTTCCAAATCAGAAATTTAAGCACTCATTTTTCCCCTCTAGCTTAGACATGTCATGAATATTTACATTGCTGACAAGCTATATATTTAGTTACACTACATATAAGCAAATATATTTCCATTTGTAGGTTCCAACCTAATGAACCAGTTCTGATTAATTGCAAAATCAGTTAACGTAACTTTCTTACCTGGGGGCTATCTGATTTTTTCTGTGAGAAACAAGGGTTCAGGTCAACAAAAAGCATCTTGTGGTGTTGAAGCAAATACAGCAGGAGGCCGTTGTAAAGCCTTTGTTCTTCACATGCCAAGGGACTGACAGGGATCCTAAGAGAAGAGGAAATGGGTTAAGTTTAGGAACTCTCTGATTAGGGAATAGTGATGGGTCACACGAGGAGCCTTCTAGTATCCAAGATAATTCAGTAAAGCAGATAGGTGGGCAACTGAATAAAACAAGAGCTCCAATCTCACTTCTAACAAACAGATGTTGTGACATTGATTGACTCAATGTGGTGAGTTCACAGCACTGGAAGCCTCACAGTGACAGAGCCTCAGTTTGCTGCAACAGTCCACAACATAATGTATCTTTGAGGCAGCACAGCAAAACAGCTACAACACAACAGTAACTCAGACATGTAGTCCATAAAATGGAAGGATGAAGAGGATGAAAAAAAGCCTCAGAAATCTGCCATCACTCACAGACACTGGGGTTGGAAGAAAGTAGTTTCATTCTACCTTAGTTTACAAGGGTGAAGTTTCATGGCTAGAATGTTACCTGAACTGCCTGAAAAAAAAAAAAAAAAAAAAAAAACCACACAAACATGTGAGAAATCATTTCAGTACAATAATTTATAAATTCAGAGGCACCAGGCAAATCATGCTGTAGAACTTCTGGATGTCTCCATTAACAGGTTGGGGTCTGGATGATTTTTTTCCCCTGTCACTTTAAAAAAAGTAATTTAAAAAAATAGTAGTTGAACTTGTACTATTCTCACGAGTAAGCTGGGATCACTTTTTTAAAGGCAAGAAATTCTTTATATGGCATTCTAACCTTGGTCCCTGAAGAAACTGTGTGTTCCCCCCCATTAACTATTTGGAAGCTTGAAGGACATTTACATAAATGTTGTCATCTCCAGCCATGCTACACCAATTCAATTCCACTCAGCATAATATTTAAATAAGAAATTAATAAACTGGGGAGACAGACACACAGCAGTGTTTTGTTTGCCAAATGAGCACATTCATTATTCATCTGTGATTTTAGAGTACAAATGTACACACTAGGCTCAGTCCAATTGCCTTCATATATGTTCTTCTTTAGTAAGCTTACTATTGCTTCTGTAAGAACTTAAGTTTGGGCTCCTTCTGAAAGAATATGGTTTAAGAAGAGTTGTAGCCAAGCACAATGCAGACAAATTTACAAGATAAACTACTCTGTCGCTACTTCTTTAGAGCTGGCTAGCTTTTCTCCTCCTTGGAGTCCTGTTCTTCTCAGGATAGACTAAGTTTCTCCACAAAAAGGAAGTCTGCACGTAAAACCTGGCTAACAGAGCCTTTTCTGCATACAACAGTCCTAGGAGATTATTCATTGCTTACCCAAACATTAACACCCTCCACTCACAGGCCATACAAACAACCTTTTCAGTTCCTTGTCTCTGTTTAAGCTTCTTTCTTTAACTTATACATTCCTAAATCCATCTCTGCTAGCTGTTAATTCCTTACTAGCAAGGAGCACTCCACAAGTTGTTCATGAAGAAAAACAACTCTCAGCCTACTTATTGCATCCCTCTTTCACTTATTGGCAGCCTAGGTTTTGGATGCCCACTTCTCCTTCCATTCTAAAACAAATCTAAGGTATACACTGGGATGTGACCCTACAGCAGCCTCCAAATATCAGTGTCTGCTCATCCACAGATAGTCACAGGTGGCAACAGTTGTGTATTCCAAACATAGAAAAGACATTTTTAGTTTCCTCTGCAATCACCTTCCACAATGAGTCTCAATTATTTCACAAAAATAATCACTTCCTGCCTCCCCACCTACTTCTGCTGCTAGCAGAAACTATATTATCAGGCTAACAATAAGGGAACCACACTCACAAATCCAGGAGCATACTCCTAGGAAGAGCACAGCTGCTGAAGTATATTCTGCATTTTACCATAAAAGCCCTGCCCATCAGTTGCAATACAAATAAAACACTGGAGAATGCTCACTACAAAGAAATGATTTGAACTTGATCATCAGGAACCAGCTACTGGTTTTCTTGAGCCCAAACTTTTCAAATCTGCTTTGCCACAAAGTGGGAGCTAGAAAATCCATACAATCCCTGCTTTGGCTTTGTTCAGAAGATCTGTCAAGATTCTTTTCTGGCAGAGGTTTGCTGCAAGTTTACAAAAATAATGAGTCAAAGTGAGTGGCAGCAAACAGCTGGTTGGTTAGCATTCTTGTGCACTCAGGCAAGGATTACTTACTGAGGTTAGGAGCTGAAGTCTCTTGACCAAGATGAGGTATAACAAAGTAACCATAGAAATCAGCTGAATCTCTGATAAAAGTGAAGGAACACATCCTCCTCAGCATTTACAGAGACTACCAGGACATGAAACAGCTCACAAGAAGGATGATGAATGGCAACAGAAATAAATAGTTCATAGAATGAGCAAAAGAAATCAACAGTAGAAGCTGATAGAAAAACGGAGCTAGGCAAAAAGTCTAGGAAGTAGTCACCCTGATACTTGACTTACATTTTTATTTCCCTTACCTACAAGGAGGTGAGAACATGAAAGCTGTGTCCTGCAGATGTTCAGACTGAAGTCTCAAAAGATAAGAAACAGATTTCAGAGTCAAAATAAAAGCAATGTGAAAGGTGCTAGCTGGGCAAACTTAACAGCAGCATAGATAGTGTCATGGACAAAAAAACAGCAGGAGAGAGGAAGGCCAGTAAAAGAAATCTGAAGGAGATGGTTTGTGAAGTAGACTAAGGTAAAGTTCAAACATTTTACTCAGTTATGCTTTTTCCTAAATGTTCTTTTCTGAAGCCTTCTTTTCCCATTCCCATTTTGGGTCCTGCCACCCTGAACAGGGGCAAGAAGCATATATAATATTAATAACAGAATTATTCAAACATGAATTTTGTTTTAATCAAATATTCCATATAAGCAGCATTAAACTCCAGGACTACAACAGATTCAATAGAAAAGAGCCAGCTTATTTAACATTCAGATTTCATACAAACACTGAGGCTACTTTCGTAGCATTTAAAATTCATGATAATAGGAGTTTTCTGTGACCCTAGAAGTAGACTTCCAATATAATACCTGTGCTAAGGCTCATATTTTTTCTGTTGCAGTTACCATAGTTACTATTTGTGAGGCATACACACTTTAGGCTTGCAAAGTATAATGAGCAGCAAGTTTTATACTCTAATTTTGAGTCCCCGAGGGCCTTATACGTTCTGTATTCCAACTCAATCATCTCAGTGAAACTATGACAGGGCTCCACAAATAAAAGTGTCAACAGATGGAAACAGGTGATACTAATAAACAGAATTTACACTTGAATATAAATAGATCAAAAATTTCAAGTAAAAAAAGCTGATAAACAATCTAGTTTATTTGTTTCATGTCAAAGAAGGAAGAAGTAATTGCACAAAAGAATACACACAGAATAATTTTAACACGTGCAATGAATTAGTGCCACAAGTGGAGCTGACATTCCATCCAGAAGGTTATTTCCAACAATAGCATGGGATATACATTTCTGCAGATTAGATCCAGAGTTGGTTTTTTTCCATAACTTTCATGTTCTGATTGAACAACTGCAGCAAATACTACCCAATGTGTCTCACTTTCCAGTAAATCTACACTCTGGTTGCCAAAAGTTTCCTAATGTGGTGGCTAATTGCACTAATTCTTAAGCTGAAAGGATGTTTATTACTTTATTCCCTATGTCAGCAGATATGGTTTGTCACATTGGACTCCCATGACTTTTGCTTCTGTACAGGATGACACAAACAGTTTATTATGAAACATTCAGGGCCTCAGGCCATGGTACACAGGACCACAGGAAGTGGTACAGCAATCTCACCCAGATAAAATGCCAATTGCAAAGCTGTCCCCTCTGTCCATCTACCAAAAAGGTCATTTTTCATAATCTTAGCAGCTAACTGTCCAAGGACAGCACCAGTTATACACTTTACACAAACATGAGCTGTATACTTACTGGTTTATCTCCCAGAGAGAGCTGAGGAGATCAGAATGGCGGTAAAAAGCTGGAACTGATGTTTATGGGACAGATACATTACTATTTATGGTAGCTGTGTTGTCTTGACAAGTCATTGGCAGGGAAACCCGATACTGATCGTTTAAGGCTTCTCAGACACATCATTGCCACAAGCATTTAGTTTAGCACTGAGTGTATTTTAAAAACCAGACAGAGAAGCATGTTCAGAAATAGCTGGACCATCTCCCAAAAGAGTGGGATGTTTAAAAATTGAAGGAGCTCATCAATCAACAAGGAAGCCTGGATTCTTACATGTAGGTACAGCAATCAGTGAGCACACATTTAGACAATTTTGGAACAGAGACAAAGGAATAAAATAAAGCATCTTTGTACGTGTGTGCATACACAGAAGTCCTATGTGATAGCAAAAGGGGCTTGACGGCAGAAGAACGACAGTCAGAATAGTCATTGTTGAGTTAGTATGTGGAGCAAGGGACAGGTTTTTGGTGAAGGTCTTCTGGTATCAGCCTTTTATCTTGCTATAAGTATCACCATGCAACTGGTCCAACATACTGGGAAATAAACTTCATCTGCTTAGACTACTTTACTAATGTTAGAATGCAGATATTAAGGAATTGGAGATTTGGTTGCATAACTGCTTTGTCCTATCACTGAAATCATCCATAGTGAAGCCTATTGTCACAGCAGTGAACAGCATAACTCCTGCTGCATAGCATGCTGCTAGATTCTTCTCCCTCACTATACTTTTGCTGAACTACAGGTCCTTTAATTCATATGACCTGCGAAGATAACATTCTGGCACATCTGGTGATAAGACTGCAGGGCATGTGAACAGACAGAGAGAAACTTGTGGAAATAGCAGCAAGGTTTAAGAAAAAAATTCCTCAAAACAAAGCCTACTATTGATTTCTAATATGCTTTTGCTGAATATATATATTTTTTAATAACTTCCTTAGCTTGGCATACAAAAAAAAATGGTGCAAAATAACAAGGCTTTTTGTACTGCAAAGAAAACAGTGATTACTAACATGTACATGTTGCAAAGTGGCATTGTTCATATGAAGCTGGAATGGCTATTATTCACTAAAACAAAAGCTTACAGGTTTTAAGACAGGTGTAAACATTTTCAAATCTTCTGGTGTCAACATGAAGGATAGGGTAAAGAAGTAAATTGTTCCAGCTTAACTGGAAAATCCTTCATTATCAGATTGCTCCAGGCTGCTCCTCATTGCCTTGACTTGCATGACATATGCCCTCCTACCTTTCCAGCACCCAGTTATGCATTCACTTACTATCACCTCAAACACACCTTCTCTGGCTTCAGCCAAGTACTCATGGCTTGCAAACTCAGTCAGCTTCTCCCAACTTGTATTTTAACAGCAAGGGCAGAATGAGATAACTCTGTCTTGATAGAAAAGTTTCCTTTCTCTGATACCAAATGCTATTGCAAAGTCAAAGTCAGCCTTAGCTTTTCAGAATCAAGGCTAACAATTAAGAAGCTTCCACAACCAGAACATAGCTTGCCTAAGAAAAGAGAAGTAGTTCTTTTACTAATCAGCTCTCCACCTTTCACATCTCTTCTCTGCAGATGTCTTCTGACCTGAGGCTTGACCTGTACAGTCAGTGGTCAGCCAGCTCAGAATCTATGACATCTGCCCATCACACAACCATATATTTAACTTTCAAAATGTTCCCCTTACTATTGGACATACAGTAATGACAGAAAGCTTCATTGTAAAATGTGACTTAGTAGTACTATTTAAGGCAGCTAAATAGAAGAGTACTCACTTGAAAAGAGCAGGTCCAAACACAACCGCTAGGTTTTCCAGAGTCATGAAATTGACTGCACTGTATGTTGCTACCTTTAACAGAAAAGCACACAGAAACTGAAGAAGGTTTTGATGGGCTTTGGGCAGGCAGCTGAGCAACCGTCTCAGATTCTCTATGCATTCTGTTGAGTGGATTTTGTGCTCTGGGGGAGAGAAGAGGGAAAAAGAAGTTATGACACAGATATTCCTAATGATAGCAGAATTTTATCATAGACTCTATTATAGAATTGAGAAAGAAAGATGTTTTTAAAACATATCAGCAAAATAAAGAAAAAATAAGTCTTAAAAAAGAATTTGTACACTAAAATTTTGCTACATTTTACATATTAATATTTAAGTACCATGGATTTTCCAGATTTTGAGTTTTATATACACTGTTTCTGCTATCCTTCTGTTATGAGAGGACTAGCTGCTTTTTTAATGGAATTGCAGGCAGCAGTCATGTACTTGAATCCTTAAAGCTGTCTTTAAAGATGAGAGAAGATTGTCAGCCTTGACTATCCCCAGAGATTTTACACATGCTGCATGATTCTTATTACACGGAATAAGAAACTGTACCCTTTCAGCCCCACATCGTCTTCATTTCCTGACTAATTGATAGCTCTCGGTCTCAAAACATTTTTTACTCTATAAATATGCAACTGTAGTTACACAAGAGAGGCTTAAAAAAATCTAAATTGGGGATACTTGGAATTTTTTTGGTTCTCGCTCTTCAAAGAAATGTTACAAGGCAGCAAATAGGTTCACAAACAACTCTATTTGATCAGCAGTTCAGATATGATAAACTTTCCTGGTTATTAGAACGGAGATAACAGCACTGCTTAATAACTGGCAGCTGATGCTCTAATTTGCCATAAATCACCAGAACACATCTGCGTAGCTTTGACATCGTTAATTGCAAATCATGCCCTAAAGGGCAACTTTAGCCCCAAAAACACATATCATGAAGGCCAAGAGCCAAGGTGTTCAACCTATTACAGGCATGGGAAAGGGGGAAAAAAATAAAGATATCATTNAAAAAAAACAAAAAAAAAAAAAAAAAAAAAAAAAAAAAAAAGGAGAACAGCAAGACTTCAGAGTAGTCAAAACAAGGATCTTGTGACAAAAAACGTAGAGGTTTCTGAATAGACTTTCAAAGTTTATAAAATAAACTTTCCTTTTTTGTGTTTTTTTTTTTTTGTTAAGGTACATAACCTGGCACTTAGCAGATTAAGCATGAACAAAAGCAGCCTGCAATCTAACCCACAAACTCCACTTATTTATATGCTAATACGTGAATTCCCTATCACTCAAAAATCAATGGGCAGAACTGACCGCATCAGCTCAGACATTACAGTCATGAATGGGGAACTGGACAGTGTGTTGCTGTAGGTACCTATCTTGGCTTTGCATTTTGAACGCTCCATGCTGCTCCACACACTGCTAGTAAAAATTAGTAAACAAGAACAGAGATGTACAAAAGGGCACCTGTAGAGAGAAAAGTTAAATAGAGCTACAGACTGAAAAAGAGAATTGTGAGACAATGGTTATATAAAAACACAAGCAGTATTATGATGGTGAGTATATTAAAAATTAAAACATTATCTCAGTAATAAGGTGTCCAAGTTAAAAAGAAAGCATGCAGAAGAGGTACTTTGTCAAAGAATACAAGGTTAGATTGCAGAACGCCTTGCTACAGAACGGTGGGGAGTCCAAAAACCTCACTGAATTAAAAAAAAAATACTATAGACAAGTTATGGAAGATTGGTCCATCAAAAGCAATTAAATACTAGTCTTGGGTTAAGTAAACTTTAATCTTTGCCTAGTGGAAAGTGTAATGAACACATCTGTAACTGTCAAAGAAAAGACAGAAGCTTGTAAGGTGCCTGTTCAGTACCTTGGAAAGTTTTTAGCAAGCTGGAACAGATGACATCTGGAAAAACAGCCACTGGCAATTCTTTCAAAAAGAGTTTCAGGAGACTGGCCACAGAATCAACATCTCCGTCATTAATAAGATCTACTTTTTCTCCTCGATCGTATTTCTGCTTCAATTCCTTGATTTTATTTACCGAGCCACTGATTCGAAATATACCAACACGTTCCAGACCTGTTTAAGAAAAAATACAAACCAGTAAGCAACTGTTGCATTACCATACCTGTACGATGAGAATTGGATCTCAAAAAGAAAGAGCTCCCCTGAGAAAGCATAATTGTAAACATAGACTTTTCATCAGTTACAGCTGAAAAGTACTGCTCAGTGTTTGGAGACCAAACAGAGAAAATATGAACTTACCAAATAGTTCTAAGTACTCCACCATCTCTGTCACAAGAAAAGGAACTCCACATTGTGTTTCATCATGTATAAGGGTTTCCAGAGGAACACCAAATGTGCTTCTTTCTCCACTTAAGTGTATGTTTGGTGAGACCTTGTTTATTGTATGCCTGACTTGAATAGAAGATAATGATTTCTGGGGAATAAAAACAGGCAAATAATAAGCAGAAACTGGATTTTATCATTTTAAGGTCCAAGGATCTACATCTTACATAAAGTTATTTTCCTTATCAAAACATCTTATTACAGATTTTACTTCCACTGCATATTCTTAAAATATTAGTATTGACATTCTTTTGTAGAACTGAGACGGGATCTACAAGGTGTAAATCTTAGTAAAACACACTCATACTGACATGCGGAGAAAATGGGATTCCAGGTCAAGGCAAATGCCTTGTTTGGGACAGGGAGGGGTAGCTAAACCCTTTCCTCAAGAACCATCTCAACAGCCAGGAAAAAGCCTGACCAAGTACTGGTGCACAGCCCTCCATCCCCATGAAATGTATGAGTTTCTACTCATTTCATAAAGATTAAAAAATATATATATATATATATATATATTCTTGGAGGGATTCAAAGAGGAACTTAAGCAGCAGCCACAGGCTGAGCCTGGTAAAGAGCTCCCATCTGCTCACCTACTTATTCTGAATTTCTTAACCCGATAACCGACACAAAATCATACATAAGAAATCATGAACAACCAACACCCAGGAGCTGCTTTTTTCATCTTGTTGGCACAGAGAGGCTGTCCAGTACGTGAGCTGAAAAGTACACAGGACATTGCCTGAAGACAGCAGCACAGCTGAGGGAATTATACCATCAGGGGAAGACTCAGTGAGGGGACAATGCTGTGAGGGGAGGTCTGGGCTGCCCTGGGCAGGGCACGGCTCGTTCCAGCCAGTTCCAGCACCCCCTCAGCCCTATAAATGTTGCCTCAGGAGAAGGTGTTTAAGGAAGCAAGAAATGCTGTCTGGCTCCAAAGAGCCCATGCTCCCACATCCTCTTTCCCGCTTCTTCTGCCCCTCTGCTCTGCCTCACAAGCAGGTGACACCACTCACTGTGTTCCATTTTGTCCTACTTTTCCCCTCAGTCAGACCATGAAGTCCAACCAGGAACGCTTAGATTTACCAGCTCTGTATCAACAGATACAGTATCTGCATTTCTATTTTAAAAGGAGATTTTCATTTCTTTTTTTTCCCCCACCACATTCTAAAGCCAGCTGCTTCTTAAATGCTTTCATCATATCTTTTTTTGGGAAGGAAAAAGGAAAGAAGATAGATTTGTAGTTAAACTATTATAGAAAAGCTGGTTTTCACTTCATAAAGCACAATGCCTTCAGTAACACCGTGAACTGGAGCTTCAGGAGGCTGTGTCCAGCCACAGTGCCGTGGAAAACATATACAAACACACACTGAAACACTTAAGGCCTCATTTTGCTCTTTTGGTACTTAAGCAAGCTTAGAACCTGATGTTAATGCTGAAGTGTTAATAATGATATAAAATGAATATTAGCATATACCAAATGTATTTTACTGTATTTTTATATATAAGCTGCTAAGTGTTTAAAAAAGCCTCCAAAGTACCTAAGCTATATTACTCTATATACCTCCTCTCTCCCTCTTCTGATGCAGCAGCAAGGCTGGGGGAAGAAGCTCAGCCTTCTCAGAAAGAGAAAAGTATTTAAGAAAGGACTCAAGAAGCCAGATTTAAGGTCACTTACGCAAATTGAAAGGGAGGCGCTTGCCCCCATATTAGATTGTGGAGAGTGTCAGTATTTCAGCTGTTCTCCTCAGAGGACACCATCACCTTTCTTCCCCTCACAAATCCACGCAGTCCAGACAAATCTAAGGACAACCATTGGGCTCTTCTTCTGTAATTAACTCATCATAGCATAATTGCTAGGCATCATTTTAATCAGTAGTTTCACTCCAGATTTTGTGAAAGGTAAAAATTAACGGCTAGTCAAAGCGGATTCCTTATAGCCAACTTGCCTCCGGAGACAAGTTGCACTAGCTGATAGTTATGTTACCATCAGGAGATGTTTCCATGACACCTAATGCACACAATGGCACAGCTTCCTGAAGCACATTGATCGTGTGCTTAATATTTACTTTAGAGTTGTTTTTTCCAATGCAGGTTTACAGATATTCAAGCTACCTACTATCCATTCTGCCTGCTAGCAGTTGTCTCCTCTAATTGGAGGAGATCATTAATACAAATTTGGTAGGTACAAATGATGGAAAAACAGCACACAAGGCAAAAAAAAATTATACAGGCACTGATTCAGGGCCCCTTAGGAAAGAACTAGAAAAGAAAGTACTCTGTCAATGCATTGGATGGCTGGTTCAGCACAAGTAGCAGAGATTATTCCCTCTTCCTTAGTAAATACCACTTAAAAAAATAGTGCAGATTTTGAGCCCACCTACCTCTCCACAAGATCCCACAACAGGGTCTGGAAATTCTATGGTTTAAGGCTTTCTCTGCCTACAACTTGAGGCTTTCCTGCCCACCTAGCAACAAACTTGCTTTCCCTTTAGGGCATGCCAACCCTCACTGCATAGGTGCAGCCAGCACGTGGCTGAATCGCTAGTGAGAAAGGTTCATTTCTGAACAAAAATTCCTCACTGCCACCTTTGCCACACACAGATCTGTGATTTACAGCCCTCAGAAAATTACGTGCCAGCACTAGATGGCTGACTCAGCCAGGACAATGGGCACTTAATCCCTTCATCTATGATACACAGGCCATTCCCACAGCACGGCTGGCTCTCCCTAAGCCCATTTTAGCTACTAGCACGCAAAGCTCAGCCCTCTCCATATCATCCATACCTGCTCTGCCCATGGGCTGAACTGGGGGCAGATTCCACGTTGTTCAGCAGCCTGAGAGAGAACTGGCCTAACCTGCCCTACACTCCCATACTCCGTGGCTACCTTCTGCTGCCCGCCCAGCAACCCATCATCCCTCCCCAATCAGGAGCAGCTCATCACTACAGATACACTTCACCTGGGCCCTGCACCACAGCTGTGGCTGCTTGAGAGGCCCTGGCCCTACTCTGACCCCTCCAGCACTGCCACCCTGCAACACCAACCGCTTCACAGCTAAGCCTTTTCAAAGCTGTTGGGCTCACAGGTGGTGCTCAAGGCTGTCTTCCCAACACTGCTCCACGTAAAAGTGACTGACAAAAGAGTAAAAAATATGTCCCCTCTCTCATACTCTGTGACGTGACTGTCACAGCAGTATGGCACTCAGTGCATACTGAGAGCATACAGGGGCATTTTGGTGTGCAACATCATTCCCTACTGCATTCAAATCTTTTGCCCCACCACTGCCCTCCAGCCACCATGAACAGTGCTTTCCCAGCCTCCATGCCTTCATATACTTTATTGCTCTGTTTGCAAGGCAGTTGAAGCAGGAGCAGCTTCACCGACTTCACCGGGTTCCTTTGGAACAGAGAAAAGTCCAAGGTACTCAGAGACATCAGTGCCCCAGCACACTGTGTCCATGTGCTGGCTGTAATTTGCTCTCTGTAGAGAAACATCTCACAAAAAGCCTAGTGCAAAAAAACATCCAAAAACTATAAAACAAAAACCCAATAACTCTCAAACTCTTTCCTCCCCACCTCACAGCACATTTCCACCCTCCCATCCTACCAGATGCCACAGGAATCATCCTGCTGACATGCCACTCTCTGCAGCTGAAGTAAGCTCTAGGCAATTACCTTTCAAAGCTATAAATTCTCTGCCTGAGCAGCAAGCACAATTTTTTTTTCCCTATTGGTTCATCACAGGGCAAACAAGGCAGTAGTGACTGCAATCAGCCCCTTGGTCTCTACTGCTCCCCTAACCGCTATCATGGAATTGTTTTCAAGACCTGTCTGCAAAATTCGAGTAAGGCTTATAGAAAATGAAGACATTTCGGTTCCCGAGAAAGCCTGCAACAGCTAGAGGGCACACGCAGCCTGCCAGAGAGGTGGTCCTCCAACTCTCACTTCAGACACAGCGAGCCCCAAGCCTTAGACAGGATTTTCCTTTTGAACAAAGTAATGCAGTTCAGAGGGGTGATTTCTCCTCACATTGCTGTTATACAAAGAGCAGAAGGCCGCAGGCAGCACAAATTAAACTTGTAACTGTTCATACTGTGAGGCTGCAATTCAAACCTTTCCTTCGTGACCTCTGGATCAAAGTCAGTCCCTGCGGGACATCAGCTATATAATAGGATGTGTGATACTTTGAGCAGCCACCCTGACTTCAAGGGCCACGTCTAAATTAAAACCAAAAACTTCTGGTGTCCCAAGACCCTGCCACCCAGGGGGAGGCGTGTGAGGAAGGGCAGTGCCCTGGCCGGGCTGTGTGCTGGGCTGGGGGAGTGTAGGGGTGGCTTTTGTACTCTCCTCACCGGTGGGAAGGGGTGGGGGGGGAGCACGGCCTCCAGCTACTGAGAGGACTGCTTTTGATGGTTGCTGATGCCTCAAAGAGATAAAGAACAAACATGAAAGGAAAACAGTCAAGCTAGTTTTCTGCCTTGGAAAACAAGGGATTTTTACAGAAGCGTTAGGAACAACAGGATCTCTGAGAGAGAGGGCAGAGGTAAATCCACTGTCAGCAGCAGTAACAAAACAATAGTAGCAAGAAAAATAATTAACCAAGGCTTCATGTTTCATTTCAGTTTTCCTGCAAAGCCCCAAGCAGCCTGTTCTGCTGACCTAGTGATCTGTGCCTCGGCTTCAGGAGCCTCCGGCCAAATAGGAAAGAAAGTCCTTCTTGGTGGGCAAGAGTTGAGAAGCCAGAGCAGCTGCCTGGTGAGGAGGCCACAGCAGGGATGTGCCGTGCTTCTTCCCCTGCTGTGGCCCACATCCAGCTGGAGAGGCTGCAGTGGCTCAGGATTAGAAGCAAACACTGGGGAAAGCAGCCCCGCTGATGCCAGCTGCAGCCTCTGAGTGCTGGATGCTGATGATCAGAGTAGAACCGCGGGGTTCATCAAGAAACGCATGAAGCTTGACCTGAAGCAAAGAAATTCAATCCAATTGCAACTGCTCAGCTGGGCCCTCCATATGATCCTCATTACCCACTGGCAACTTCAAAAGCAACTTTTCAAGGACATGTGGGTGAACAATGCTGATCAAAAAAAACATATTATACATTTTTCATTTAAAGCAGTGTTGACCATAATTGCTGTGTTTCGGTTGCACTGCTTGCCTTCTGCTATCTAATGTTATCCTAAAACAGAATTTGTGATGCCTTGATTTTAATTGTGTTGCTGCCTTGATATATTTAGAGTGTTTCAGTCTATTTTCTTGTTTCTATCAAATGGATAATTCCAGTGAAGAAATAACCTTCCAGAGTGTCAGAAGATCCGAGAACAACAATACAAATTAATCAGCTTATGAAAACATCACTAAATTTGTCTCGTCTGTAGTAAACACTCTGTGACCCTCTGTGACTGCTCTGCTTGCGTTGCTAAATTACACTGTTGATACAGGAAGATTATCAACTGTGTTGTATCCAGAACACTGGACATTACAAGGTCACATCATCACCCTCTAGGTCATTTTAGCTGCTTCAAAAACCTTTTTTTCCCCATATATCAAAATAAACGCCAGCCTGGTGGAAGAGAAGGTCACAGAGTAGCATCCCACAGAACCTCACAGCGGATGGTGCTGCTTTTTGCAAGCAGCACCAGCCAACAGGCAAATTAGCACATGCACCCCAGCCAGCCTGGCAGCACCCTCTAGCTGCAAGACCCACAGCACAGGATGCAGTGTCTGGGCCACCCCAGCACCGGTGCCAGGGGCCAGCATGGGGTAAAGGGCCAGATGGACCCTGTGGGAGCTGAGGGAGGAAGAGAAGGTTGCTGTTAGACAAGAGAACGTAAGAAGCTGGTGTAGTCCAATGCACTGTTTGGAAGTCTTTTGAGAAGCACAGATTTGTTTTAGTGGAGAGCTCAGCAAAAAGTCACTAGCAAAAGCAGGAACAAAATTGCTATGACTTTGCAATTCATATGACAAGCTCACAAAGCCATGCCAAGTGTGTGCCGACCTCTTACACTTCAGAGCTGACAGCTTCAGCAAGCAAGACTGGAGATGTTATAAAGCCCCAGTGAACAGGAGGAAATCAGAAAATTTCTATTCCCTATTCCTTGGCTCAAACTGCTCAAAACTGTCCCATTCAGGGATATATGTTTTTTTCCTTTCTCTGTGTAATCTCTTGGGAACAGCATGAACATTTGCTAAATGCACTATGATGCATCGGTTGCACCATCTCAGCCTTGACAAGGCTTGTGTGCTTAGCCCATAAAAACAGCCTTGAATTATCACAAAAAACAGTCAGGGCCAGATACACACAGATGACTTTCCATCAGACAAACCTGTCTTACTGGCTTACAACAGGTTCTCATTGCCACCCTAGACATGCAGCATTTGTGTATTTTAGTCCAACACATCATGAGCTGTTTTAACCTGAAACATGTGTAAGTTCTAAAAAAAAAATGACACATTTTAAATTATATAAAGCTGGTGGAGACACTATAGTGAGTCTTAAACCAAAGGGAAAAATGGAAATGTGAGCTACAACCAAGACAGAAGTATTGACAGGGGGAAAAAAAGTGTGTCTAGCATTAGGTAATCATTGGCAAGAAAAGAGGTGTCAAAAAAATGGTATTTCTATTTTAGTCATTGCTGTATGAGCATAGATTTTCCTATATCTTATCTACTAAAAGCAGATAAGTACAGACTTAAAGGATTGTTGCCACACATCCCTCATCACAGTATTTTGATTGCCAGCTCTGTCTACTCACCAAAACAAATTATCAGAAAGGAAAAGTTGCTGTCCTGATAAGAAAGCAGCTCTCCCTTACTGCTACATGCATTGCTTTTCCCTGTGCTTATGGGGAGAGTACACAGGCCACAACTCCTCCTGCCAGGCAAGCTCTTGTCAGTTGCCAGCAGCGTCCCCTCTAACTTCATTTCTGCTCACAGCTGATCCTGTGGGTCCCCTCAGGGTGTGGATGCCACAGGGCAAAGACAGGTGTGTCTCTAGGGCACAGGGAACTGGCCCTTTCTCGGTCAGCCAGGCACACATTAGCCCAGTGCTGTGCCCCAGCAAATATCTTCTGAGTCACAGCAAGGCTGTTACAGGAGATGCAACACTACACTAACCTACCTGGCAAGCTCGGAGTTGCTTCCCTCTATCCGCACCCATCTCTGGCAAGGGATGTGTTGGTGTCCTGCAGTGGCTCAGCACAGCCTATTTCCAGGCAGATAAATTACAGGCATGTGGAGAACTGCCCAACAAAACTGTGGGAGGCACATGTTCAAACTGCTTGCTTGCCTTCCCCCCTGCCTGCACTCACTCCTCCTTCCCCAGCCTATTAAACTGGCATCATTTTCCTTTTAAAGGCTTTAGAAAAGCATGTAGAAAGCTGCATGCTTCCTTGGCAGTTCTGCAGAACTGAAAGTAACTGGCAAGTCACAGGTCAACACAACTGTCAATACTCTTGGAGTGAAATGTCATAAAGGTTGAACTGGAGCCTGCCCCTCTCTGCTTCCTGTTTTGAATGTAATTTTCTTTCTCTAATCTCCACCTGGCACCTAAGCCTTTTAATTCTCTTGATGCTGTTCCAGGGAAAACAAGTCAGCATTTAAAATTCAGTATTGCTTCATTATCTAAAGGCACTATCTTGCTGTTGCTACTAAAGAGCAGAACATCAGCAAAAATAGCTGTGGGCTAAAAGCTATTGTAATGAAGCAAGTAAAGCTCTTTTTTGGGCCTCACAAATTATTTAAACCCCATTTCAGTCTAAAACATGAAGTTGAAACCACACATGAATAAGGCTGATAAATGAACTCTCTATTCAAGGAACTAATTGAGTGAGGGCCAATCCTGAACTTTGACACGTAGGGCAAATTTGAGGGAAAAAACATTTCCAGAGTAGCTGGAGATATAGTTGCACCCAATAAAGGCTCTGTCCTGTAAAAACTAAGCACAGGCTTAAGGCTGTTCTGCAACTACACAGTCTGACCACTGTTCCGTACCAGAGTTCATATGCCAGTGTATACAGCTTTGCTTTCTGGAGGAGAAAACAAAACAAAACAAAAACTAGAAATAAATACATCATGGAAGAAAAACTGCCTCTCAAGTCTGACCAAACCTGCCAGAAAGGCAAAGATTCGATAAGCCTCTTGGTGCAGTTTGCACAAAAAAAATTAAACAAAAAGAAGTAATGGGAATAACAGTCTGGGCTGAAAATTTCTACTTGTAAGAGAAGAGAATTTATTCTTCTTTCCATGCAGATTTCCTTGCCATTTGCTGGCGGTTGCTTCATCTCACTTTCTTCAGTCTGAATGAGAACAATCATCTCTTAAGCCACAATTTCTCCCCTTCAAAGTGGGTTATAGCACTAGAACTCAGTATTTCTAACATTGCAATTGAGACTGAAAAAGAAACTTCGGCCTCTGCCCAAGATCTTGGGTCTTTTCAAAATGGAGCAGCTGCTCCATCACACATTCCAGTTCCAGGCAAGATGCTGAAACCTTGTCTTCATTAGTTGAGTCTGTCATATGCAAATTCAAATCTCCTGTTACTGAAGCAGGAAGGCAAATGGTGATCTCAGTGAGAATTTCTGCTTCCACATCTCGCTCCCCCAGGAGTCTTTTTGGTAGCCAAAATGGACATCCACACACTCAAAACGACTACCTTAATTGTTACCTATAATTGATACCTGAGGAGATACCAACTGTCAAGCCCAGTCTCACAGATGTAATTATTTGTCCCTTACTCCCTGACAGCACCATCACATAACCCTGTTTCATTTGAAGCAAATACTAATTAATTGAAGCCTTTTTAAGAACCCTTGCATAACCTCATTCACAGTATTTATTGTAATTCAAAACATGCCAGACAATTTCAGTTATCCTGATTTGCAAAGATGGTCCCGTAAGTAATGCAAAGCAGGGAGACAGCCACTCTAACCCAGGGACATTCTAATTAAACAGCAAAGTAATTTGATCCCAACAGAAGACAGCATAACCTAATACAACTTGATATGCATGTCGTATGTCAAACTTTAAAGTTATAACTACAAAACCCCTACACAATTTAGATATAATCTGTAAATATACAGCTGGTCAGAGCACTGGCCATTTACAAAACAGGGGGTAGGTATTCATCTTGTTACTCAGCAACATCTTCTACTCATTGCTATTAATCACTGAAAGCATGTTTACTTTTCAACATGAGCTGTGACACCAGGGAAGGAGGGAAGAGTTTAATTGGATGATTTTCAGCCTGCAATCTCTGAGATAAATGGGAAAAAAACAAACCAACATTAATTTGAACTAAAAGTGTGTTTGCAAGTTTAACTATGACCAAGTAAGATTAAGCTCAGAGCCAAAGGCAGCTGGAAACAACATTTGCTGCAGTCTCATTGCTGAAGGGCCCAGTCCCAAGGGCAGCTTACAAAGGAATTGCTCCAGGCTCCTTCCCACTCGTGCACAGCAGCACATTGCAGTGTGTTTCGCTGTTACACGTGAGCCTGCACTGGAAAAACAAGCAGCTGGTCTCAGTTACACAATGAAATAAATGAATAAGGCACTTCCCTGAGGTTCCCTGAGTGAGTTTCTGACACAACACCCACAATGATGCACTGCTGGATGCCTTAAGCAGGTACTTCAGTAGCAGAAATCACAACTTTAAACTATGGTCTTCACTCTTACTTACCACACAGACATAAGATTCCCATTCCTCATTCAATGAAGCTGTAAGCATCTGCATGCAGAGAAATAGGAGATCTATAGGATATACCAGTCATATATTATTCTCTTTCTATAGCTCTAGCCAAGAACTTCAGCAAGCTGCTCATTTCAGACATCGTGGCGTTAGTGACAAC
Source organism: Urocolius indicus (assembly GCA_013401255.1). Lineage (NCBI taxonomy): Eukaryota > Metazoa > Chordata > Aves > Coliiformes > Coliidae > Urocolius > Urocolius indicus. The sequence continues at coordinate 139,528 of WBNH01006361.1, forward strand.
ACTAAATTATTTTAGGGCTAATAAAGTAAGTTTCGATTGATGTGATTATGTAATACTAATGGGAAAAACCCAGGCAAGCAAATACTTCACATATTGAACAAAGACAGCTAAAGCTGATCAACAGTGTTGAAAAAAAACCTATGGGCACACTACAGAAACATAACACATGAGGTTATTGCAGAAAATGTGAGGCCTTACCACAAGGACCAAAAAGAGGAGTCAAGCCTTCCCCACAAAACCATGAAACAGACAAACTAGAAGCAGACTAGCTATGTAGAGTAACTTGAATTCACTTTGTCATGGCAACAGAGTTAAACTAGATGATCTTTTAAATTCCCTTCTACTTCATTCATTCTGTGGCTCTATGACTCAGTTTTTGCAACAAAACCATTATATGATATAGCACAGTACAAGATGAGTGTGTGTATTACCTTCTGAGAACATTTTCAATTGTTTCAGACATCGTTTAAAAGAATAAAAATTCTTCTTCCAAACAAATGTAAAAAGCAGATTGGATTTTGGTAGAGAGCACATTGAAACATCTCTGAACACTTACTACTTGTGAAAAGACTGACAAGTCTTTAACCTGGCTCTTCAGCGTAACTGAATCTACAAGAAAACATCACTGAAATAACTCCTTCGAATCTGAGGAAATTTGTTTCATAGGAGAAAGCAGCTATTGCCACGTCCTTTGACATACCTGACTAACTTCATTATCATTGTTTTGCCATTTTTAATCTGACCCAGCCCAACACATGCACCACATATATATGTGAAAGGCCCTCCTAAAAAGCCTTAAATGAAATATCTTTCCAATAAAAAAATACCTCAGTGTCAGCATATTGCTATGCAAACATCTCAACTTTTATAGCATATGATCTGTAGCACCTTGCTCAATGTCAGTACATGATGCAGGAATCAGTAACAGCATGATACAGGCAAATTTAACAGCTGCCAAAGGAATGCAATTCATTTTTGCAGCTAACCATAAAGACCATCAACTGAGCAAGGCACAGAATAGATTTTAAATCTAATGAAACTTAGCAGTTTCATTTGTCTTGTGTTTTGGTAACAACAATAAATTTTCTTAGGATCTGCAAATAAGAAGATAAATGTTCTATTCATGACTGACTCCACAGTAAACAATTTATGCAGTAAGTAACTTTTTCTTCTGCAATAAAGAGTAATTATTTAAGCATCTCATTCCTTCTGCTCCAGATCTGTTTGTCAGGGACTATAATAAAATGCAGAATTTCATTCTAAATGGCAGAACTGTGTACCTACCCCCCTCTACCACCCTGTCAATGCTGACGACTTGCTTTTCAAGAAAAGGAGGCACAGATAATTGTGTTGTACCTCTCTCCTGCCACTCTCAAAAAAAACCATTTGAAACTTTTGGGCCCGTTGGAATTAAATGTGCCAAATAGAAGGAGGAAAGGCTTTCAATTAATACTCAAGTTGCAGCAAATCTGGAAATCTCTTCTTAGAAAAGAACCCTGTAAATGTAGAAACGTAAAAAGCAAAAAAAAGAAACGTTAAACCTCAGGTCTTGTTTATCAATTAAAGTCAAGATTAGTACAGTCATAGCACTCAACTGCCTAGATAGGGCTAGGAGTCCTAACACATACTGCCTGCAGTGACAACATAGAACTCTTCAACAGCCAGGACTTTCCTCACCAATGGGTAGGGTTACAGCAGGAAACTGTCAGAGATCACTTGCCCTATTTCCAAACATACCAAGCTGCCTAATAATAGACTCAATTTCCACTGCAGAACTGTGTTATGTACTGCCCAGTCATTAACAGAAATGCCAGATTCATTTTTTGAAACAGCCTGGCGACTAACATCAGTTTCGTATTTGAAGTACTCAGAATGTATCGTTGGCAGGAATTGAGAGACTTTGAAAGATATTTATCTGAAGGTACACATACTCTGATTATATCCAGTGTATCACTGCAGCTTCTTTAAGGTGTGTAAAACATGCTACTGCTTTTATATGCATCTGGTGAAGTACAACCACGGCTACCATACAGCACATAAAACAGGTGTGAATCCACATCAGATACCCAAGGCTCCAACGTGGAACTGGAGCTGCATTTATGCCTATATTGAAACTCAGTATTTTTTCTACAGGCATTGAATAAGTAATCGAGGAAAAACCACACAGAGGAGACTGAATGGAGATCTTATTAACATATACAGATATCTAAATAGTGGGTGTCAGGAGGTTGGGACATCCCTTTTTTTCTATTGTATCTAGCAACAGGACAAGGGGTAATGGAATGAAGCAGGAACACAAAAAGTTCCACTTAAATATAAGAAAAAGTTATTTCATTACGAGGGTGAGGGAGCCCTGGCACAGGCTGCCCAGAGGGGTTGTAGAGTCTCCTTCCTTGGAGGTCTTCAAGACCCACCTGGACATGTTCCTACGTGACCCGATCTAGGTGAACCTGCTTCTGCAGGGGGGTTGGACTAGATGATCTATAAAGGTGCCTTCCAACCCCTACCAATCTGTGATTCTATGACCAATGGAGGGGGAAAAAAGACGAATTAACTGCATATTTATTTTTGTCAAGTTTTAGTACAAAGAAACTTATGGGGCATCCCAGAGAGTGACCAAAAACTGCCTGAAGATCAGCTAGATTTTCCTACCTTGAAGCAGAAGAGCTAACATGACTTGCACTTTTATCTGCCTCACTTAGAAGTTACATTGCTCTTGCTTAATGAAGTGTGCAAAGACAGTAACTGTGTATAGCATTTGTACCATAAAGACTGCTCATTACATGCCTGGTTTTTTATCTTAAGCATTATTTATGAGCCAGAATCCAGGTAGACATCTGAAGCACGTATTACTGTTGAGAAACTTCTTGGTTATTTGCAGGCAACCATACAGGATGTAACTCAGGACACAGAACTTCTATCTCACCACGGCTTCCCAATATGCTCCACTAAACTTTACAGCTAAGCCAGACCCCAAAGCACGCACACAGCACATGCCACAGCAGGGTAGATTTCTGACACTCCCATGCATGAGCAGTCAGAAACATCAGTGGCGCGGGAGCAGGTACAGAAGCAGAAGCTGTTGCAGAGGGCACACAGGGCAGTGCTGAGCCAGTCATTGGCCAATCCTGCCTCACTCTAACACCTGCCTGGCTTGGGAAAGACTTCAGCCTCACACAGCATCCCCCTTAAGTCAGGCCAGCCTTGGGCCTTAGGTTGAACAGAGGCAGAAAGCCAACACATACAGTGCTAAACTGCAGCCAGAGAGACACTATCTGGGCAGTGGGTTTCACGGCCTTTCTTCATTGGCTTGTTGGTTTTCATGTGTTGCAGCTCCTTCCACCTCAGCTTCCCCTATACCTCTTCCATTAACCCTCCCCCACGCTTCTTCTTTTGCTCCCTCTTATTAACTTCCTTCCTTGCTATGTCCACTCCAAAAAATGATGGAGCAGAGAGGACACTGCTGTCACAGTTCTCCTTTTTCCATCAGGTCTACCTTGTTGAAAGCTCTACTACTAAGCTCTCTGCAGCGAGTCCAACCTATTAAACTGTAGTTGTGCAACAAAAGATGCCCTCAGTACTGCCAGACTGTGAGGGACTTGCTTAGAAACGTTCAGGTGTGGGCTTCTGTGAACACATCTCCAACTCTGACCTAAAGATGATGAACTCGCATAATCCAGTCACCATTTCTTTTCATGGTTTCAACAGTCACATTTATTCATTGGTTTAAAAGGTTTTGGTTCAACAGTTTTATAAACAGATTTCACAAAATGTGCAATATTTATAAATACAGTTCATAGCTGCAGTGGTAGTAAGAATCTTTACTTTCATCATAAAGTTCACTTCAGTTATTCAACACCAGGTTGGTTTTGTTCCCCCTTTTCTCCCTCCCCTAATTGGCACTTCATTGTAAATTGGAGAAACTTTGAAAAGACACAAAGTTAATCTAAACATGATGTTATAAGCACCTTGCCATAGTATTACATTCTAATAAGGCAAATTTTTGTTTTGTAAAGTCTGATTGTGCAACTCAGAGACCTGTAAGAGGTGAGAAATGCCATCCACCTCCTATAAAAAACAGGCCTTCATTTTTGCTTCAAAGTTTTCACCCCCTCTTAAAAAAAAAAGTACAGTTGATAATGCAGCAGAATATACCCTTGACAGGGGGAGGGGAAATGACAGAAGAAAAAGTCTGAAAACACAGTGCAGAGTAGACAAAGTTCTTTAAAATTAAAAAAAAAGAAAGAAAAGAAGGAGGAACTAAACAACAAGCAACAATGGAATTTTTCTAGTGGAAGAGGAATTTGAGGCTTCATAAATAAGTGGAAAGTGAGTAAAGTACTTTGCCTTATAAAAAAAAAAAAGCACAAAGTTTTTTCCAGTTGTCACCTAAGTGCTAGATGCAACTTTATAGGAGTAGGTACTTGGAGGCAGCTTTGAGCTCTGACTGGTGCAGGCATTACAGCAGGGTAATGCTGCCAACAGCAGAAGAAATCCACCCAGTAAGACACAAAAGCCACTGAAATAGAATGCGGTGTCATACTCCTGCGTCCAGTCATAAAACCAACCTGAGGGGAAAAATGAGAGAGAAGCACCATCAGCAAGGATTCAAATGTAACACAGCACTAAGTAAGAGAAACATCATGGAAAAACAAACCAACCAACCAATCCACCCCCAAAAAGGTCAAATCAGTTTGACCACTTGGACATGAAATGTGCTTTTCATCAAAGCCAACACCCGAACACAATCAGCTTGGCCAGCTCAGATGAAACAGGATTTAATTTCTGTTGACAATTCTGATTTCATCTTTCCATTGTTATTAGGACCAACCAGAACTACTCACATGCAAATTAATTCTGTCTGGTCCTGATAAGCTTATGTTCATTTTTTAGTATCTACCTTGACCTTACCTACAATTGGTGGTCCGAGGCTGTTTCCAAGTCCAGCAAAGAACATCAGTATCCCATATGCGTGAGTCAGTTTCTCAATTCCCACAGTCTTTGTTGTTACATAAGGAAAAATTGACCAGTTGCCAGTCAGAAAACCCAAAATCCCAGAGAGCATTGCTAAGGTAAGGTAACTTTTGGCAAATGGAATTGCTAACAAGGCCACTCCTGTCATTATTAAGGTAGTTACGTACAGATATAAAGTGTTAACCCACTTAAAATCTGCCAGTATTCCTAGAGTAAGTTTGCCAACAGCAGTCATAATGCCTATAATGGAAATAAGGGGCATTGGATAGTCATCTTCCTTAATGTTTGCACTTCTTGCTACATCTTCCATGAGCAGAGAAGGAGGAAATCCACCAATATCAAACAGCAAGATGGCAAAAAAAAGAGCTGTAAATACTTTGTTCTTAAAAAGAACCACAGTTTCCCGCCAGTAGTTCAAATAGAGCTGCCACTTCCTTTTGGCAAGTTGCTTGCAGAAGTTTGTCTGTTCTACAACTTTCTTCTTGTAAGTGTCTTTCTCATTTGCATTTATTGAGATTAATACATTCTTATTTAAAAGGCTATCCTGTTTGTAATCAGGCATATTGTTCGCACATTTTTCATCAATGTAGCCCTTTTCAAGGATGCTTATATTTTCTTCAACAGTCTTTTCCTTTCCTTGGTAAACAAAATATTGATCTGGGCCTTTGTCTGCACAAGTTTTCTCTGGTGGAGGGGAACTGGATGACTCTAATGGTCTCATTAGGCTGCCACATGCTAATACATTGAGAGAGAGAGCGCCAACTATTAGCAGACAACCATCCAGTCCGTACAGATCAATCAGCTCTCTTTGCAATGCTGCGTATATAAAGAGTCCAACACTTGAGCCTATACAAGGAAAAGAAGATCAGTTTAAATTGAAGAACTGAGAACATTCTTCAACACCAACAAACTTCCACATTTCAGCAGCAACAAATACACTGTCACAGGAACGGTAAGATGTTTGTGCTTCGAGTTCCTCAGTCTATGAACTGGTAAGTTATTGTCCCTCTTGAAGTTACAGTAGCCACAAAACAAAGAGCCTTCCAAAGTACCTGAATGAGTTCTGATGATTAACTCTGGTAGATATTTTATGTAATCACTTTAAATAAAAAAGCCCTTATTTAAAGTGAGCATAGATGGTTGTTCCCTCACAAGTACAGAGCATTGGTTTTTCAAGTCAATATAAAGACAAACTTCAAATTAAAATGATTTGCTGAAAGCTTTCTGTGGTTATATTAAAGCCATTTATATATTTCAGTGCCAAACACAGGCAAAAGAGAGTTATAAAGTTTAGACTTGTTTTGTCTTTCAGGTACTAAACTTAACCAGGGCTCAAAAAGATCAGGCCATAAAGCAAACTACCTGTAATCCCAACAAAAGCTACTCAAAATGATTCCAAGGACATTTCTGCAGAAGTTCCCACGGTGTGGATCTGGGTTACTACCTCACAACACTCACTATACTGACTAGATCTGTTCTTATTAACAGCTACTTGAAATAACAGATCAGAGATTCCATACAATACAGGAAGCAAGGCATGGGACAATAGTTCCTACTTGGCCATTGAGTAATTCCCACACAATCTGGAGACCCGGAGAGAGGATGAGAAAGAATGCTCAGCATCCTTCAAAGATTTTTTTCCTTGTACTGTCAGAGGTTTGTTTGTCTAAGATCCCTTTGATGTACATGGACAAAAAGCTGGGATGAGCTTTTTGGAAAATGTCAGAATTTAGTCTCCTTTTAGGTTGGAAAAGAAAAAAAAATATTTAAAATGTAAACCCAAACTTCAACTACTCCTTTAAATGTACAGTTACTGTCAAGTTATGGTGATCCAGCACTCGTATACTGCATCTACAATTCCTTTTCCACCTGCAACATTGTGTAAGAAAGTTCCCCTCTTTATTATCCATGGCATATGGTCCAAGCTATCCACACATGTGCTTTCATGTTAATGAATATCCTTATCTGTATGGATAACCTATCCCATACACTTGCAAGTGTAGTTACAATTTTATCTGAAGCCTAATTTTATCCGTTCATTGCTAATGCTGTTTTCACTTCTGTACTTCAGGACATAACTGACAAAAACATCATCTCCTGTTTTTTATTGCCAGGGTAATGTATCAAAGTTGAGAAGTCAAGAGAGAATAACAATTTGAAGTCATACCTGTTGCAATCACGCCAAGTGCAAGGCCTCTGCGTTTGTCAAAATAGTGGCAAGTGATGGTGACGGTTGCAGTATACAAAAGGCCACATCCAAGCCCTTGAGGAAAAGGGTTGGAAATAAAGCATGTAACATACTCTGGGAAATTAATGCCTCATTTATTCCCCAGATAATACAGTAGTGTACCCTAGGCCCAGAGGTACCTTTTAATTTTGGCTCAGCACTAGGCCTCACACTGGCCAGGCCATTATGCTGCCTGCACTGTCCCACCGCCCTCTTCCCAACCACCCCTAGCTGTGAGGAGCAGGCTAGGCTTGAGAAGTTAGTTCACTAGCTCAGGGTCTGTGCTAGGTGGAAGAGTTCCGTGCCCTTCAATCCAGGGGTTGGTCCCAGAAAACAACAGAGCTGCATCCATGTGGCACTGTCCCTGTGCCAGCACACTGCTGGGTCCCTGCTGTACAGCAAGATGCCCACATTCCTGACATGGTTGTCTTGATAAACGACCCACAGCTTCACAGAGGGGCAGGTCATCACCTGCCAAGAGCACAGCATTTCCATGCCTCTAGCACAGCAGTTTAGGTTCAGTCCAATCAGGTGGAGAACAACATTGCTCCCCAATGACCTTTAATTTACAATGAGTACATGACAGAATTCCAGGAAAGATTTTAAGTTTGGCACTTCACTCCTGCAGAAGACTTGCTTGCTTATAACTCTCAGGTAAAATCTCAGCTTCTCCCTGTCTAACAACAAAGGACAAACTGTTTTCAAACTCTGATGAGCATGTGCATTGCTTTTATCCTTCACTATGTGGAAACAGTCTGCCTGTGCGACACCTCTCCCCAGCCAAGCCCTGCACTACCACTGCCTCTCAGGATCAGTTTCCCGTTTCAGATTCATAAATAAAGACTCAAAATAATAAAGATTAAGTCTCTAGATGAAGATAAGGTGTTTCTTACCAACAACAATCCCATATGAAACATAGAGAAAGTATATGTTAGGTGCAAAACTGCTCATCATGAGGCCTCCAGCCACCATAAAGCCACTGAAGATGGCTACTGGTCTTGCTCCAAAGGATGATACGCATATACTGCAGACAGGACCTGAAGGGAAAGCAGGAAAAACATTCCTAGTAAATATCAGCACCAGGAGGAACTTCTGAAAAATACCATTCTACAGAAATGTTTTTTACAAGAATTATATTAAACAACAATTCACACTACTCATTTTTACACAAATCTTTTAGAGTTGGTCACAAAAGCATACAAGATGAGGCTCAAGAAGAAACTGACATCAGGATCACAAAATGGTACCAGGGCTGGGAGGGAGAGAGTGAGTAAAACATTATTTAAACAGAGAATTGCACATATATGCCAGACCACAACACTGTCACTACACATCTAAGGACTTGCACCAAGGCTCTGAAAAGAATCTCCATCATTAGGTACCAAAACAAATTAGACCATCAGCCAGGCTTTAGCCAAGCAGGCATTTTTTCTGACTGAGGCCAAAAGTTGTGTTTCATCTTGACAGCATCTATACTCATCTTGATATGAGATTTACAAAACTGAAATGGAATATAGTAACTTGTGATCATAATCACAGTAAGAATGCCACCTGGTGCTTACATAGAGGAAATATCTGCTGACATACCAGACAAAGACAAACACAGTCCTCTTCATTGTTTTCCAGGGAATTAAATACCTGCTAGTCAGTATTTTACCAAATAACTGTTTACTACTGATCTTGATTTCTACTGTAAAACCACAGAAAATAAAAGGCATTTATTGACAATGTCCAGAGCAATGTCTGTGGCTTCTCCCTTTCTTTACCCTCCCAATATTTCTTGGTTGGTTAGTTCTTCAAAACAAGAACAAAGTGCAGGCAACGATTGTACTCTGCCTTTACTCAGCCAGTTCTTCCCCCACAGGAGCCATAGAACAAGCACTTATTTTCAGTTGTGTGAGCTAGAACACACCTTTCAGTCTGCAGTAAGCGTGGAAGCTTGGTGCCCTGCATAAATAAGCAACCAACAAGTGACCTGGTTTGCAAAAAGTCTCTCATCTGAAACCCTGCCGTTCCAAACCCAAACAGTCATACATAGACTTACATACTAGTCCCAAGATCCTAAACTCAGCAAGTCTGAGATTAGACAACAGATACAGAGAAGAATTACATTATTTTAAAACCAACAGAAAATCCAACCCTCACCACCTTCATGTCTCATTTGCAGCAATTCAGAGACACTCCATGGCTGATACAATCTGCAAAATCATCAATTTTGGAGTCTGACAGTTGCTAGGGTTGGTACTCCCTGACTCACATGTAACTGAGGCTCTCAGTAGATGGGAGGTGAGCCCAGAGAGGTGATATGAGGTAAATAGCAGTTGGAGTTGGAGACAGCGCTTGCCTAGGTCTGCAGATGAGAGCTAGCAGCTGGGAATGTAGGCAAGGGTTTTGTGTGGTTACCGGCCACAGGATAAGCAGTTCTGGCAGGCAGGGCCACAGAGTCATTAGCAGGTGAAACAATCCTCAAAGACAAGGCAGGTCAGAACTTTTGCCCCATGTAAGAGTTATCTGCCTCAGGAATGTAAAGGGAAGGGAGTATGAATTGGGGCTTATCCAGGCAAACAGCCAGAGTTAAAGAAGACTCGAGAAAAATCTATGGAAATAGGGTTTATTTGGATCTTGGAAACAATGAAAAAGGAAGATATAAGTTCTTGCTGCTTCTCAAGAATCAGCACGCTGTGGGAATGAAAGCCAGCCAGAATAACTTGGGCAGAGTAACTTGCTGAGAACAAAAGCTGAGAGCGTTGGATTGTTGCTGATTCTTAGAATTAATTATGAGAACTGGCAAATTAAGGTTGGTATGTTGCCTAAAACCACTGGATTTAAAAATAAACAAAGGATTAAATCTGTATTACATTAAAAAATCCTTCCACACTAAAAGAACATCAGGTAGTGATAACTCAATTAAGCAGAGGAATTTGCACTCTTTCTATTCTTTATTTTCTGACCCATGCCCTTGCTAAAACAAAAGTATTTTCCTTTCACTTGCTCTCTATATTTTGACACAGCTATTTTCAGAAGGTCTCTGTCCAGCCTGGGGTGGGGGACACTGGTACAGACTGCACTGATCGCTACTAAAAGATCCAAGGTGAAACCAGACCCTCTAACCCCAAGCCAGAACAAGGAAGACGCAGAGCTGAAAAACATGTCTTCGTAGTCTGACAAGGACACTCTCCTCTGGAACATCATCAAAAGCATCTCTGACAGGGTCCAAGGAGATGCTCTTCCAGCTACTCTCACTTGCAAAAAATAATCCCAAAAGGAGAACAGAATGTACAAAGAGGTCTTTTTGCTCTGACAAGGAAAACAACCTGCACAAAACTGAGGAACCTGCTTCAATAAGCTCAGAATTAATGTGTCATCTCACACAGTAAGAGAACTGGCAGCTCAGACGTGTGCTCTTCCGATCTAAGGAAAACAACCTGCACAAAACTGAGGAACCTGCTTCAATAAGCTCAGAATTAATGTGTCATCTCACACAGTAAGAGAACTGGCAGCTCAGCAATGGCCCTGTTTATAAGGGGAGACAATGTAAGTATTAAAAGTTATTATAGATCTCTGAGAAAATGAAAACAGCTCCACCTTATCCTTCCCACTAGGCAGACCCCACTTCTACATTCTCCTCATCATGCTGCTAGAAAATAAGTCACAAAAGAATCCCCTCATGACAGCCAGAATCTTTGTTCTTTTCCCTGCCTCCTCACATTCCTCCTCTTTCTCTGCATCCCCAAGAGCTGGCATCTTTGTTTCCACCACGCAGAGTACCTTTAGTTATTACCATGGTATTTGCACAGGAGTTCACCAAACATAAAACAGGTTATTCTCTACAAGTAATTCAAGCACAATGTGTTCAAGGCAGTTAGTTAATTATAGTCAAACATCCCACTTTCCCAGAGTGGGGATGAGACTCACTCCGTGAACTTCTGCCCTGTGGAGTTTGTTCAAAGAGAACATTCAGAGAAACGAAAGAGGCTACATACAGCTGCATAGGAGACAGTTCTTCAGGTAGTGTAAGGGTTTTCATTAGCTCGCTCTCTTTCAGAAAGATCCTTCTAGTGATAATGTATTTCTCACCAGAATACAAACAACATAAAAATAAAATCCCAGTGGCAATCCTCAATAGTAAGCATGGAAAATAGCTTTTAAGCCAGCATTCTGTTCACTTTGCCAAGCAACTCCAGGGGTTAGTACTGGTGTTAGAATAATATTTGAAAGCATGGATAAATATTTATTTCTTTTACAAATAAAATCCCCTGGGCTTTTTTTTTTCTTCCAAATGTCTCTGAAAACTAGACCAAACTATCAAAAAATCCTACTGGACCAGTTTATGAGACTGACAGCTAACTCTAGGGAGAAAGACTTAAAAACTAACACAGGGACAGCGGTGGCTTCTCTGCACATAACCTGTCAAGGCTTGGCAGCAATGAGAGCAGCAGCAGAGAGAAGATGGACTCTCACAGCAGATCCTCATGCCAAGAGATGAAAGAGGAAGAAATTCTAGGAGGAAGCCTTTGTACATTGATATCTTCATTAAGACTTTTTTTAATAGAAGACTTTACCATCAGTGAGAGCCACATGTGATAGCGAGTCCTTCCTGAGATGTGAAAACAAGTTATCTGCTGCACACACAGGAACTTAGTAACTACCTTGGATCTTCTGGTCTCCTGACAAGTACAAAGTTGTTTTGTCCAATGGACATCAAGAACTAACATTCTTTTCGTCAGCCTTCTCACATGAAGAGAAAAATCCTGCAATCTAACACTTGCTTCCTCTTCTCGCTCATCTCAAGGTTCCTCCCTCCTTCACCTCAAACAGACACAAAACGTTTTGCTAAACAAACAATACTGGACAACTGAGCTTTTCTTATCGCCTGCATTTATCTGACCCACCCTACTTGTTGGTATCTGTTTGAGCCTGCTGAAACTGTAGAGTAGAAGCAATGCCCATGGACTGTACACAAAATCCAGCAGACAGAACACAAGAATATTTTTTAGCATACTAAATGCATTGCTAAAATCTGGTCATAATACATATAACATTCTCCAAATGTTTGTACTTTGGATAAGAATTTAGATCACACTGGACAGCAACGCACTCCCAACTGAAAATACTGCTCCTTTCTGAATTAAATGAACTGAACCCCTCTTCAGAGGAGTCTTTGGGACACCCTCTCCCCTCCCCACAAACTATCTACAGCTTCCATAGTTTAGAGTGGGGGATATCTATGTGCAAAGGTTTTCTCCAAAAATATGTAGATGCTGAAAAGGGTTTTTTTTAAGAGTTGAAAAATCATTGCTTGAAAACACAAAATTGAACTTTTTAAGCATTTAGCACCGAATGCCTCAGACCAGCAGGAGCACCTCATTAATTTATCATATCAATTATAATATCAATTATTTATCAATAAAGGAATGTGGGAATGGGAGACACATTGCTGATGTCTCCTGCTATGTTAAATACTGGGAAGTCAGCTCCTACTATAAACCAGCTGTGGTTCCAGTTACAGGTGCCAAGGTCTTTGTCTGTCTTGCTTTACATTTGATCCATGTTACACTTGTGAAATTTCAGTTTCCAAGTGGATGTAAAATTAAGAAAGCTTCGTGAAGGAGAATGTATGTTATAACATAATAAATACCCTTCTCTGGTCTGTATTAGTAGGGGAAATGTGCTAAGCTCCTTCAAATCCTTCCTACGCCACAAGCCCTACATCATCCGTGGAGCCATGTGCCACATCTACTATAGTCTGATCAGTGTTATGATACCTATATGGCAGAGGAGGGCTCACCGCTGCCCCTGTTCAATAACACTGATGCTTTTCTTTTACTGTTTTAAGCACATTTCTTTGAATACACTGTAAGGGCCACATCACAGAAAGTTCTAACTCCATTCATTCTGCAATGCAGAGATCGACCAGATCCAGCTGATGAGCTGAACAGTTGAGCTCAGGGCTGACCACAGGCCTTAGCAACACTGTCTGTGCGGCAAGGGGATAGAAATTGAACACCAGTGGCGAGGAAATTCAGCTCAATAAACAAGGTGCTGTACTGGGTTTCTGTGTCTCGAGTCTAAGTTTAGCTCTCACACAAGTTAGAAGTAAACATTGTAGAAAGGATACCAATACAGCAAATGTGAAAGGATTCGCCAGTATCAGCTACTTCAAAAAAATGTTTAAGACTACATGTACAGAGGAAAGGACAGAAGACACACAGAACCCTTCTCTGTGCCAGCTGGCATACATATAAGGACATTTTCTTCTTTCTGCTGAAACTATAGTACTAATATAGCAAAGTTCCTGGACTTGCCTTCCACTGTGACAGAGGCTAGCTAACGGGATTTCCAGTGCTATCATCAAGAACGGTCTTCCTTAAAACAAACAGACACTAAATTATTTCCTGAGTGTTGCTGCAAATCTACCATAACCGCCATTTTTTTTTCAGTCTGGCATCTACAGCTTCAGAAAGGTGATGTTAAGTTGGAGAGGGCTCACAGAAGAGTCTTAATGGCTCTCTGGAAGAGCCTTAATTAAAAGAGCAGAAACCTCCTATATCAGTGGCAAAAAAGACTGTATCAAGGTACAGACTTAAAAGAACATTTAGAAGTAATTTGATAGCAGTCCCTAGACATATACCACACTAATTCAGGGGCACTTCAGAATATACCACTTAAAGATAACACTATGCATCAGCTGAAAGCTAAAACTAAGCAACTTGTTCCATAAGACTACATACTCTTAAGGAGGGAACTAACTACTGACAGAAGTTATGAGACAGAGAATGCACTAAACAAACACATTCAAAAGCAAGTGAGAACTACAGTATTTTCTGCATACAACGTGGAGAGTTTTAAGAGTACAAATACTTGAAAATGTGTCTTTTAATTAACTAGAACAGAGACTGGAAAAAAAATACAGGAGGAAGGAAAGAACAACAAATACTAGAAGAGTCAAGTTAGGAACAGTAAAAGGCAAGGGGACCACCAGAAGGCCTTGGGGTAAAGCTGTCTTGTTACCAGCGTTCACATGTGTGACACCGCTGCTGAAACCAATTTGCCCCGGGGAGATTGTTAAGTTATTAAGTTACAGATACTATCTTTTCACATACATGAAAATTCACTAATTTAAAAAAAAAAAAAATCCTCAGCCTAATCATCTACTTAATATAGGCTACAACACACAATGGCCCCATCTGCCCTACAACACTGGAACCCCGCAGTAGAAGAAAGGAAGTAAGCTCTCTTCTCCTACATTCATGAAAAGGGCAATTTTGCAATACTTTACATGGATGGTTTTGCACTGAAAACACGTATGCTCTTTACACTATTGACCAGGTCTGAAAATGGCCTGCTACGACGACTGCATGAAAAACTGTTACTTGTCAAGAGCATTCCAGTTTCAGGTAGAGGTTTTGGTACTTCCAGTGCTCCCTTCAACAGCTTTACTTGAAGTAGAGCTATCATTAAGGTCAGATCCCAGCTTGATAAGACAGTGGGATCTTCCATTTCAGGTAAAACAGGGAATATTTATTTTGTTTTCAACCAACTCCAACAACATAAATGTATTTAAAAGGCCCTCATTGTGCTTTTCTTTGAAGGCATTCACAACAGGAATGATCATTAAGCTTCCAAATCCCAAACTGAAAGAAGGACCTGACAATGTCCTTCCTAACCTGTCAAAATCTCAAGTGATTTAATCATTCCATATCAAAATCAATTACAATAGCAGCTTTTCTTTGTATTATTCAGTCACAGAAGTTTCTATTTGTTATAAAGCACGACTGACAAATGCTCACAGCAGCAAGGCAGCTGACACAAAGGAATCTGGAAACTATCATGGTGTTGACATACAAGAAAGAGGGCTAAGGCTCCTTAGCACTCCTCCTATGGCAGAGGAGTGAGACAGAGACTTCTGATCACTAGGGAGATACATTTTTTCACCCCTTCATTTGCAATTCCCTTTTACTCAGCCCTTCTTCTCTATCTTGTTTATCCTTCTTTTCCTCACACTTCATTCTCTCACTCAAATTTATTTACGTCTTAGTCCATTAATAATAGAAGTTAAAGTCCTCAAAACATGAATATAAAAAGGTTGATGGAAAAGCAGTCTATTGTCCTTTGTCCACTTACATTCTGGGACTAAATATAATCTTGTGGCTAACAATTCACCTACCTTACCCATTTCTGTTCTCCCCAGTGATACAAAACCCTAACACAAGTGTGACATACAACAGTATTCAGCCAGTTACAGTGTAACTCAAGTGGTGGTATTTATTTGGGTCTGTATTGCTATTTGAGCATCAACCTTCTTTTAAGGAGAGATTTCCTGGGAATTCTGAGCTGCATTTCGTCCATTAAGCTATGTTACTGCTTTTGCCCATAGCAACTGCTTTGCTGACGGGCTATTTTCTCCAGATTCAGCAAAAAGATAACAGTTCCCATGGTGAATCTTTGAAAAGCAGAACTTAGTGATATTACCCATTAGAACACCCATGCTCGATATTAAAACAACAAGGACCTACCAATTGTAGAAGTGGTGTTTCATTTCCCTAAACCCCTCCTATTGCTCTCTGAGTAACAATGTTGTAACAAAATTTTCCAGAAAACGTTTTATTTAATGTTACTGATATCCATAACTTTCGAGGCTTCAAAGCAAGACTTTTCTCAAATGGTAGAAAAGATCTCTCACTAACCCCAACCAGTGGGTTTACCTCTAAAAGCTTAAAAACGAGTAACTCATTTATTAATTGACTTTTTTTTTTCCCTAAAGCATTTGAAACATTTCAGACTAACAGTTTGCTCTGATCTTAAAGATACTAATGCAAATGTTAGTCTTAAAGCTTCATTTTTTAAAAAAAAAAGTAATCCTATCCACAACATTACCATTCAGTTTGCCAGAGCCTGAGGGGGTTTTTTTGTTTATTGAAATTAAACTAATAATATTATAACAGTAACATATAATAATGATATATATCATTATTATAAATTATAGATAAGACACATGTTATAGATTACAATTGTTGAATTTAATTTATTAACAGTAACTATATTAAGTATAAATTACTAATATGATATGGCATGATATGTAATCTATAACAATGTGTAATAGATAATGATATAATAATATTTCTTCAAATATATATTTTTTTTTCATTTTCTAAGGGAAATAATTTTACTGCTTTTTTTACCATTATATTGGCTCTTTTTAAGCACAGTTGAACTGTAAATGCAATCATCTTTACCTGCCTTGACCTAAACCAAAATCTGCAGCATCCATCATTTGCAGTTGTCCTTGATAGAATTTCAAAAGCACAGACAGATGAAAGCATCTTTTAGAAAGAAACATCTCAATTGATAGATCCTGCTTCCACACTTACTGGCAAGCAATCCGATTCCATTTGCTAATGATCCAACCCAGGCTGTCTTGCCTTTCCCTTCTCCAAAAGCATCCAGCCATTCTATATACAAGACTCCCACCGCCAGCGGTGATCCGTAGCATAAGAACTGAGCGATGAAGGAAACGACAACAACCACCCAGCCCCAGCCACCATCTGGGGGTTTCTGAAATACCATCTTGTCAGATGAGTGCAGGTGGACCTGTGTAAACAAAAGACACAGAGAAGGGAGCATTAGAAATGCAACTGACCTAGGTTTGCTAACAGGAGTGAGCTGTGGAGAGAAATACACACTCAAAGAGAGGCTTATTTCAACCATTGGTGAAGAAATATACACAACACATAGGCAATGGAAATTAGTTACCATTTGGTACTTCTACCTCTTCTGCATAACATAGGAATAGTACACCAAAGCATTGATAAGTCATGTGTACATCAGCATTGTGTTCCAGAGGAGGAACATTTCATTCTCTGAGTGTTAAGGAAAATTAACCTCTGCCACAGTTCAAGAGAAGCACATGGCCACCTGCTGTTAGGACCTTGGATATCCTGAGTGAAGCATACAGGCTTGAAGGACAAGAAAACTACAAGTATAAAAAAAACTCAAATAATCAAGGAATTAAAAAACCCTCACCATATTAGTTCAAGGTTAAAAAATACATATTTAAAAATTTCTACTTACTTGTAACCTCAGCACAGAACCATGCAGTTCAGCAAGGTGTTTGCCACCAGGTAGTGTACTCTGGGAGCAAGCAGGCCAAAATGAAGACTGACTTACTGTCCCCACACCTTCTCAAGACTAGTTTGTGAATATAGGGACCAGTATCTCTAAAATATAGCAAAGAAGTTTCAGGTTATCCAGCCTAAATGACTTCGGAGTTTTGATGACTCCAATGATACTGTGAGTCTCTGTGCAGGCAAATGACCTACCCTCCCTCTCTATAGGGAGTAACGTGCTGAAGTTATGATCACAGAACCTATGTTCTGTTTCTGGCTCTGCCACTAACCAGATGTGTGATTCTCAACAATTTTAGTTCCTTTACCCTGTAAGACAGAAGCAGATTAGATCTTGACCCGTTTTCTTTGCAAAGTATTCTCAAGGAGCACACTCACACTGTAGCTTACATGTTAAGACTCTTGCAGCAGCAGTTCTGCTCTGGGAGACCTCCAAGAGGAAGAGCAGAAAAATAAACATGTTGCACTGCCTTTTTGACTTGCAACATAGAAGAGATGGAAAATAATCACTGCTGTATGAAAGCAATGTTGTAAACAAAGAGACAACAACAGAACTTCCACTCAAGCTCCTCATACTCTTTGCTCAGGCTATTTTTAAGAATTCGCATGGAAAACTTACAAAAAGGCTACAGCATAAAATTTTGAGGAATAATTACTATAGAGACCTGGAAAAGGTCAGTTTTAGCCTACAGACACACTTAAATGTTACTTTGAGGAGAGGTACTTACAGATGATGGTACAAAAGTCTTTCAGTTTCCTACAAACGTAACTTCACAAGGCAACGCTACCTGCAGAAAAAGAACAGCAAAACAAGTTTTCAGACAAAATTCCACCCCAACTTTGAACTCTGAAAAAAAACCGATGCCTTCACACTATATTTCTTCTTTTTGATAGCTTTTCAGAGAAATGTTGGAATTATTTAAGAAATACTAATCTCCCCTCAATTAATTAACAGCTAACATCAGCCTTAAGCCCCAAAATAACCAAAACATTGTCAGACAGTGTAAAATAAAGCCACGTTCTAGGTCCTTTAGGAGCGATTTACAGCTTTAACATAGTGACAGTCCTTCCAGATACAGTATTTCCAGTTACAAATGTTACAAAGTTATGTGTTTCAATTGTAAATGTAAGCTCTGACCTAACTTCCTCCAATGTCTGTTAGGTGTCCCTTGATTACGTGAGATGCAAGGGGACAGCTGGCACAGACAGAAATAATACCATACTGTAAGGTATCAAAGCATTAAAAAGCTGTTTATATATACTTTACTAAAGCAATAACCTTTTTTACTAAAGCAATAACCTTTTTACTAAAGCAATCACCAAGACAGCTGATACATGCATCTCTCTATGCGTTAAGTAAGTATCACTCAGCTTGTTTTGTCCCCGACTGCAGACAAAATGGTGGAAATAAGTAACAGCTTCAAGGAAAGACACCTCCATTGACACAAAGCAAGGAAGTTTTCTGAAAACCACTCAGATAATGGAAATAGACAGTGAACAAATAATTCCAATTAACATTTGTTTTAAAAGAAAATAAGCACGTTTTAGCTGTTCTACCTATTTCCACAACATCAACGCCCTAAAATCTGGCACAAAAACAATCCTGTGTTCAACTCTTCTAAACTTTTGATGTGAAGGGAGGGGAGGGCAGGAAAGGAAAAAGGTTTTCATCATCTTAGGTGACTGCAATTCCTCATCTACTGTAAATCTGCACAGCTTTATTGACTTTGAACAATTGGTCCCAACTTATGACAGCAAAAGAGCTGACTTTCCACATCCTGATGACTCCTACTTTGCACCACGGATCTCTTCTGTATCTTTTAAACAATAAACTGTTAAGTAGTGAAGCCATCTTTATTTTTTGAACACTTGGAGCCACTTACAGTCTGCAACTGTCAAACAAAAAGTGAAAACCACCATCACTTTTCCTACCAGAAATCATCCTCAAAGTGAAAACAGATCTACCAAGTCCCAGAGTTTGTTTCCAAGAGCCAAGAGGACTTGGCTTTTCCTTCCCTTTCTCATAGGCTGCTCCTTCACCTCATGCCACTTTGTACCTATTACCTGAAACAGGTCGTATTTTCCAGCTTCCCTGAAGGCATAAAGTCATCCTAAAGAGAAGCACAAAGTCATTCTGAAGCATTTGAGCTCAGAGTCCTGGGTAAGAAGCCCATTCCCCAGAGTGCTCTGCTATGGTAAAGACTTCGCAGTCAATCACACTGCTGCTGGGACCGGGGATATGAACACACCCTTCACTGGTATATTATTTAATGCTTCCCTAAAAATGACAAGTTCTGTAAAAGCTTAGCAGCACAAGAGCTGACAGTAGGAACCAAACCTTGGCTGCTCCCAACGCTGCCTGCAGGGGTACCGAATCCGTGCATGGACTTGGGAAGGATTCAAAGTGCCTTTAACTATTTTCTGTCTGTGCAGAAGAACACAGATAAAGACGATTATCAAAAAAAAAAAAAAAAAAAAAAAAAAAGCAGCAGAAGACCCCACAGAAGAGAGTACTCAACAGCTTTGTTTCCTGCTGGAACCAACCAGGAAGACTTGTGTGATCCTGGAAACAGATGAATAATCATGAGTTTAAGTTTCAGGTGGGAACCATTTCACAAACCTTACTGTTCATAAAATCTACAGATAGTGTTTCTGATTTCAGGAAACCTAATTATGTAAAAAAAAAAGTCAAAATGGAGAAATGAATCATAAAGAATTAAACAGTAACGTGAAGATTAGTCAGAAAAAGCTTTTCAGTGAGCTGTACTCGCGGCGAATAAGAATCAGAGGAAGAGAGCTACTTGATGAAAGCCTTTCCCAACAGCAACAAAACCCCCTAGAGAATCAACTAAACGACAACAGTTCTACTGTGGGAAAAGAGGAGTGTCTGGCTGCTATGATTTTCTTTTCTCTAAGCAGCTTTATCACAATAGTGAGTTCTTTTTCTACAAATCTTAAAATTTGGCTTAAAAGAAGAGCACCAAAAAGAACTGGTTTGAAGAACAGAAATAAGCCTGAAACATTTGCCCTCTGCACAGAAACTTGTACTTATCTGTAGCAAAGGGAATCTTGACAAAGACGGTAGCAATACAGTTGTGTCCAGTTTGTTACTTATGCAACCAGAATCTGGTTAAGTACACTACTTTCTGTGAGCAGCACATGGCTGCAAAGAAAGCCCGTGTCAGCAGAATCACTGTGTGATTAACACTCAGCTATTCCAGTTTTGCAGTGGTACAAATTAAGACGGTACCAGCCAGGAGGGTAACGTTCCTCATTTTAAGCTGAATTAGATTTCAGGTGAAATTCTAATTCAGGCAACATTCTTGCAATTATCATCCAAAGTTTCTGCTACCCATAGCTCACAAGTAACGATGAGAGGGTTGAGAGTGGCAGTGATGCACTGTGGTGTTTTTTAACGTACTTAATTGCAAACACCTACATATGACACTGTAAGCACTGTATTAAATGCACTGAAAAAGATGCATCTGTACTTTGGTGACATCAGACCTTAACTGGTAATAGCTCCTCACATTTGAATATTGTCTTTAAGTTCTTTCACAATGAACGTATTTCCCTACCAATTCTCAGCAGTCAGCTCTACGTATTTCTCCTGTTCCTCTGTAAGTTATACAAGAGGCTCATCAACGTAAATATTTCTGTTGTGCAGAACGTGAGCTCACCTCAAGGAGAATCAACCAGGGCAGCACATAAAGCAGCTGGCTTTGTACAAATCTGTCACCTCAGCAGAACCAGTCCTGCCTGTTTCCAGAGCTTCCCAGCCCCAGAGGGGATGGAACCCCCCTCCCCAAGTGTAACTGCCTCCCAGACACCAGCACGCATCCGTGCAGACAGATGTAAGACAGTGCTGCTATAAACCACCAGCCCATCTCACCTACCAGAAGGGAACTCTCTGGTGAAACAAGAGCCTCACACATCACAACCTGCGACGGCTGCCCCGGGTGTCCTGGCTCTCAGCCTGTCCGTGCACCTTGCTCAGCTCCTCCGTGGGGACAGATGGGCTCTTATAGCCCGTGCCTCGCCCGGCCTCTGCCCCACGCCCTCGGGGCCAGCCCACGGCCTCGTTCCAAAGGGCTGCGTTACACATCGATGCCGTCCGTCCACTTCCAGCCGGGTTTGGCCGGGCAGCGCTTTGTCCCTCCGCGCCGCTCAGAGCTGACCGAGGGTCTCCCGGACGGCGGGCGCACGGCGAGGCAAGGACACGCACCGGTGCCGACAGCTGCCAGCTGCCGCGCGCCCGCCACGGACCGCGCCGAGTACCCGCGGCCGGGCCCCCCGGCGGGCACCCAGGGAAGGCGGCGGGTCCCGGGGCAGCTCCGTTCCCCGAAACCCGCCCCCCGCGGAGCCCCCCGCGGAGCCCCGCCAGAGCCAGCGGCCGCGCCCGGCCGCCCCCCGT
>WBNH01006361.1:170367-231018 GCA_013401255.1 Urocolius indicus
GCACCCTCCTCCCCCTCCTTCTCCACTGACCTTGGTGTCTGCGGAGATGTTTTCACATTCTCTCTCCCTGTTGCCGCTGCAGTTCTGCCACTGCGCAACAACTACTTCTTCTCAAGTATGTTATTCACAGAGGCATTACCTCCATCACTAACTGGCCAGGCCTGGGTCAGGTGCAGGGTCCAACTTAAAATTGACTGTCTCTAACCCTGTCAGTTACAGGGGAAGCTTGTGGCAACTCTTTTTTTGTTGTTAAAAGAAGCCACTTCTACTTCGGTAGCCCCCCTGCTACCGAAAAACTTGGCCCGGGCAAAACCACTACAATGAGTCTGCCTTGGAAATCTTCTACCATGTTCATGTTCAGTTGAAATTAATTTGGAGAGCTGTTGGCTAGAAATTGCTTTAATCCTCTTGACTCTTACAATAGCTATTAAAACCTGAAAAGTTTTTGCCTGAACATTTAGAAATTAGATTACATCTCACATGTGAGACATAGAGTGAAGCCTCTACTTTGAATTCAGAAGGATTTGGAGACTTTTTTTCTCCCTTGAAGCAAACTCATATATTAAAGACAAAGAATGTTCATTTTCAGCAGGAATCTAGAATGCTTCCTGAAAGAAGGAAGCAGTCCTATCTTGAACTGTGGGATTGCACAAGTCAGACCCATGACTATGACATGAGACTGAGGGCCAAGCCAAGGTTCTGCAATGGGTGCAATTTAGGTAGGGGTAGGCTGGGCTTCAAATGAGTTCTTCAGATTCTTCTCTACCGTTAGGGGTGAGTCTTGCCTCAGAGAAAGGTTATTTCACTATTGATTCATGTAACTTTAAGGTTATGAGAAGTGTCTCAGAAGAGGCATAATATCTGCAAGGATATTAAAAGGATTTGAGTCATACAAAGGAAAATGTTCATTTGACCAAATAAAACCCCCCCACTACTCTTATCCAGGTGCAATTTTTTATACATATATATATATATGTATATATGAAATAATTGAGACAGTGGAGAAAGATTGTTTTAACTATCTCTAGACAGGCTTTGAATTTAACCCACAAACTACACTAGATATGCAAACCAACACATGAATTTCCTCTTTCATTTTCCTCCTAATCGCTGTTCCCCCAACCCCATGCAGTCATGAAAAAAAGTCTCTGTAATTTGCCCAGGAGGGCAATTGTCACAGACTTCATATATACAACATAACATCTTAAATACGGGGCCAGAGTCTTTGTAGACAATGTCACTGCTTGAAG
Source organism: Urocolius indicus (assembly GCA_013401255.1). Taxonomy (NCBI): domain Eukaryota; kingdom Metazoa; phylum Chordata; class Aves; order Coliiformes; family Coliidae; genus Urocolius; species Urocolius indicus. Next base: position 171,618 of record WBNH01006361.1, read on the forward strand.
TTGCAGAAATATTACCCTTTTTTTTTTACAGCATTATATTCTATATCCACTATTAAGGAGAATAATCTTAGAAGATATTTACCTTTCTTAAAAGAGTTGAAGTAAAACAGGTAAGAGGAGATTAATATTAAATTTGTAGAGGTCAACAGTGAATTAAAGCTGCATTTGCAGAAAAATACTTATTGTCCTTAAAGGGAAGTTTTCTGCTTTAGGGTAGGCTGACAAACCACCTTAAGTTTCACCACTCTAGAGATGGAAAACATCCTTAATGGCTTCCTTTAACCTATCTTTGAAGTCCTGCAGTAATTATGTAAGTGCTCTGGAAACAGAAGTGGCACAGCCAGGAACCCCAGCCTCTGAGCAGAATGCTTGGGAGGGGAAAACAAACGAAAAACTCTTTGCTAAATCTCTGTCCTTTGCTGAGACTTCCCCCCACCTCAGCCTAAGGCCAATTTGGATGGGAGAGCTGCAGTAAGTGTCAGGCCTTTATTGTGCACTCTATTTTTGATGATTTGTTGAACTATTTGTTTTTGGGGATTTGTTGCTATCTGTGATAGAAAAAAAGTGAAGCCTGAGTATCACGTGGATGACTTTACTATCAGGGTGTAAATGCCAAGACAGCAGTGCCCTGTCTCCTCTCGCCCCTGTGGTAATAACGTTGCTGTGCCTTTCATTGAACTCTGAGATCTGAGGCTTGGAGGAAGCATTCGGTCTAGAAACAATTGTAAAATTTTCAGGAAATTTGTAAAAGAATTGTAAAATTTTCACAAGACATCAAAACAATTTTAAAACCCACTCATCCATTTGGAATTTGCAATCAAACTCAGCTCTCACATCTGATTGTCCAAGTTCAAAAGAACCTCTATTTATTTCATCAGAACAAGAGCAAAAGCTGACCCATAATATATAGGTAAGTGCTAATTTCAGCCTTCAACAAATCCAAGTATTTTGGGGAACTGATCAAAGGTTCACTGATTTTGTTGAATTAGATCTATAAAAGATTCCTTGCATTAACAGATTTAAAATAAGAACAGGTGCCAATCTGTAAATTAAGTGATAGTGCTGTAAAAAAAAACAACAAAAAAAAACCCACAAAAAACCAAACAACCAAAACCCACAACCTTCTCAAAAAAAAAAAAAAAGCATTACAAACTCTTCTTTCCAGAACAGGAGTTTGGAACATAGCAAGTAAGTGAGAATATGGAAGTTGTACTCTCAACAGCAGGTGAGACTACTACAGCAAGATAGCTAAACTTAGCAGGTTCATTGGCATCTGTAAATTATAGGCTATTTGTTTCACTAAATTAACAAAAAAAAAACCGCTCTAAAATACTTCTGCTGTTGGTGAAGGAAAGCTGCCCCAACAATCAGAGGAGATTGCTAAAACGCAGTTATGGACCCAAGAGCAAGATTTGCAAGAGAAACAAGTAGCAGGCAAATAAACCTGGCAGCATGTTAACCAAACATACCCAAACCAAAACCAAACAACAACAAAATAATCTAAACCCAAACAATGAGGTCAAGAGGTTTAAACATATTTTCATTATACTGCATGAACACACAAAAGTGGCAGGCTACAATTCCGCCAGCTTGTGCCAGTATAAACTAGTCACTATGTGAATTTTGTAGCTTGAAAGACTATCTCTGTCACAACCGGTTTTAGCAGTGTACAGTTAATTCAACATTTAATGGCTTGACCTAGTAAATCTTTAGCAAATCTTTAGCAATATTTTTTTGTTATCATGAGGCATCCTGACTCTGACCAATTAAACATTATGACTCTGGGAAAGAAACTAGCTTACTTTTATGGTTTTCTTCAACAGAGTAATGGGGGAAATGGAGACACTTGCTTATATACAACAAAAGCCTGAAACAAAAAAAAGCCTAAGAATCAGAATACTCCAAATACTTCAAAACAACTGAGATCTGTAAAGACTGAGTAAAGTGACAGTATTTGGAAAAAAACAGGCTATGCAACTCTAGCAAAAGTACCAAAATGTGTCTGTTTCCTGCTAGTAAACAAGTTATTAGGCAATATAAAGGCAAGATTTCTGTTCACATCGTGTCCTCTTTGCTCTTGTTATTTCCCTGGTGCATCCAAACTGGTTTTATATATGACTCACAATGATTTGTTTCATTACTCATATCAACATTCTGTAAAATGTCAGAACAGAAGCAAAGTCTTTCTTTCCTTGCCTGACAGTCCTGCCCTGGCTTCTCGCTCTCAGCAGTGGGAGCTGGCATTCACAGAGTTCTCAGTAGCCATGGGAGCTGGTATTCACAGAGGCCCATCACTTCCAGCATGTTTTTCTTTCCGTTTTCCTTCCATACATCTCTCCCCTCAGACCCTTTGCACACAAAGTCAGGAACAAGCCTGAACCAGTTTAGAGCTGTAATGAAAGTAGTCTCCATGCTGGGCTCCAGCTTCCCCGTTGGAGCACTAAAAACGTGCTGTAGTATTCAATCTAAAATGAGTTTGGTTTTGCCTTTCTCTTACAGATCAGGCAGATGGGTAGAGATAGGTGGTAAAACCAGCAGGAAGCTAATGATATTTCTAACCATGTGTGCACATGCATGGAGGTTTCCTTAGCAACACCTCTCTCCAGGAAAAAACCCAAAACATTACATTCCAGTGAAGCTTACCAGTGTTAATGTTGTCAAGAGACCGTGTTTTCCCAGGAATCTAGGTTAAGATTTAGGCTGAAATTATATTTAACATGAATTTCAGTGCAAAGGCCTATCCTTTCAGTTAGGTGGATTCCTAAAACATACCATAAAATAAAAAAAAAAAATCAAAACTTTATTGTGCAATCTTACCTCATGCAGATTGTTATTGCAAGACATCATCCTTTAAATCAGGAAGGCTGCTGGAAAAAAGGGCACAGCCTTCCCAGTCCATCTCTGGGAAGCTCTTGAGGTGTTTCAACTAAAAAGAGAGGTTCCACTCTTAATTTAGATATTAAGAGCCAAGGTATATACACTCAATAGTAGGAGATGCTTTAGTCTACATATAAGCTTTTTTTTAAAGAAAACAACTTTTCACAATATGAAACAGTTAACTTGAAAATCCTTAGTTGTCTTCAGGAACAAACATCATTAAAATCATCCTTAACTAAACACCCGAGATAACAGCCAGATTCACCCTAGGGTTCCTTAATATAATGAGGAATGCGGTAAGTTTTAATTCCTTAGTATGTTGTCATGGCTAACTCTTGTTTTGTAAAGAAAACCCAGGAAATCACATTTCAGTAAAACTTAGTACAGTTCCAGTTCACCAGATTTGCTGCAAAAATCTCTGTGCAGAAAAAAAAAATCATTATTTTAAAATGATACAGAACTATTTCCTGGCAAGCTCAAGCAACATAAGAGTATGTTCAGTTTAAAACCCTTAGCAATTTTAATCACTGAGCCACAGAAACTATTTTCCAGCTACAGGTTCTCTGAAAGTTAAGATTTTGATGATATTTTACACTGCAGCTGTGGATCTGACAGTACTTAGGAATTTCAAATTCTCCATTGTCAAGGCTATGCTGTATTTTTCGGGGGCCTAGATAACTGATAAGATTAGTTCAAGAGGTAGATCTACCAAACATTCAACAGCAAGAGAGTAACCTCAAAACTCACTGTCAATATCTTCCTCGTCCATTTGCTCAAGTACTTGCCAACAGGTAAATTAAACTATAATCTATTTCAGGCAAACAAGGGTTCTTCATTACCAAGGGTCACATGCAGCCTTTAACATCCCAGAAACGATGCCCTGGCTCCTGTCCCACTGCTACCAAGAGCTCACAGTCCTTTGGGGTACCTGAGCATCCCAGCAGCTTCCACAGGGCTCCTTCCCTCCCTTCCCTACTGGCAAGTACTTCTACACTCCTCTGTCCAGCACTGTCCCTACTCTCTCCTATCTGCCTCCAGATTTCCAGCAAGTTAAGTATCTCCAAAGTTCATCTGTCTCTCACTTCTCTGATCTAACTGGAGTTTGTTATTTTCTGGTTACACAGAACAGTTGCGTAAGAGAAACTCTACGGCCATTGTTCAGATTAGGGCTGTTCACAGTCAGTAGAGAGTTGGTTTTGTAGTCCCAGCTAGGCAGAGAGAAAAAGGCTAGTTAAAAGATACTTGAATACCTATCCTACTTTTTCTCAGCCCATTAGCCTCCAATACCATTCTTCCCTTTCAATCAGGTCCATCTGTTCGCCCTCTGCTCATCATGGCAGCACAACATTCTAATATCCTCCTTCAGTCACTTATCAGCATCACACACCTGTATTGGACATACTTTTAGATACAGGATTGAGTCTAAAGCCATTTTCAAATCACCGTGTACTTTCTTTGCCCATGATGGCATTTTGGTTTGTTCTTAGATTTTCAGGATGATCAGGCAAGACTGTGCTGTGCCACAGAGCTGCAGAGCACAGTCCATAGGGAAGGGCTGCTGAGCTGGCCTCTTATCTGCAAATTGCTACTGTTTCAGCTTCTGCAGAGATAGAGAGCTGCCAAGAGCCAGGGAAGTAGGGGGCTCTAACCTTCACAGAATCTTAAGGGTTGGAAGGACCTTGAAGTCTCAGAAGGTCCTCAAGAAAACAGCCCACCTTGCAGTAACTAAGTATGGTGCATCTGTCCCTGGTCAGGCAGGTGCATAGAAAGAGGAATAACAACACTTGGAGATCAGTTACTTTTTTCTTTTTTAAATATTAAAATCAATAAATACTAAAACAAGAGAAGTAGCCATTCATGCCTTTTCATATCATGACTGCAAAAATTCACATACAACTGATCTGAGACAACTTGCTTTATTTGGTGCTGTAGATCAGCAAATCTGCATATTCCAAAGAAAGTCAGGTACCAGTCTTAGATGAACTCTCAAAGTTACTGTCAAATTACTTCATATTACTAACCTTGTGTCATGGTTTGACATGACGCTGTTTCTGATAAGGGGGAAGAGGCTGTAAAGCTGGCGCCTGTAAGAAGCTGCTTGAAACTCTCCCCAGCTCTGAGCCAGACCCACTGCTGAGTCAATTAGATGCCTCCATGATCACTTTTTAAGGAGCCAGAAGAGGAGGCTTCTTCCTGTTTCTTCTTCCGTCTCCTCGTCTTTTTGGCTGGTGGCGGTGCAAGCACTCCCTGTCCTTGTCTTAATCCACAACAACCTTGCTTATCTTTTTCCTCCCATTTCACTGGGCCTCTGCCATCCTAACGAGGGTGGGGGTGAATAGGGGCACCAAGTGAGAGACTGTTGTGGTGCTTCATTGCTGTCTGGGCAAAACCACAACACCTTCCCTCTTTCCTTTGCTAGAAAATAAGCAAAAGTAGAGAGCACATGTTGAAAAGCCAGGGAAAAATCAGGACTATTTTTAGGAAAAAAGGCCACACCAGATCACAAATTCCAGCCTCCAGGCAGAAAGACAAAGTACTTATTATCGACCTCTTCTCAGTTTATTTTTTGCTGTTGACAGCCAGGATAGCGTTAAAATTCACTATGGAGTTATAACCTGTTTCGTTTAGCAGTAACTGCCAAAATGCACTCTGATCCAGACTGGCTAGAGCCCGTTGGCAATGCTGCTTCTGCATGCTGGGACCTTCAGTTACAGGAGAGAAACCAGTGAGTGACTGTAGCACTGAGGAACAAAGGAGGGAGGTGTATTTCTGACGTTCAGACCCAAAAATACACTCCACAGGATGACTGGGCAAAATAAAACTCCAAGCAATGTACTATAAAGGGGATTTCAAGCTATGGAAGTGCTCTCAACCATGCTGTGATCCCTGAACACAGCTGGCTACACCCAGATAATCCAGGAGGTTCCAGTAATTTCTCCATCTCATCTCTAGTATGACAAAGAAAGTCATTCATGCGGTTTAAATCAGCCCCACTAGACATCAATATTTCCCTTCTCATTAGGAAATATAGAGATAAAACAGATATTTGACATTCCCACAGATCATTGTCCTGGTTTCATTACTAGATTATCTTGAAGCCTTAGAGGAAAAAAAAAAAGTGGGGTATACTGTACAGCATTTTCACTAACACAAAAAGTTTGGAATGAATTTTACTTCACTCTGCAAACTCAAGCTGTATCTAGCTTCCACTTCTTATTCTTCATTGTAAATCCTCCAACTCTTGATCTGTAACTCAAAGGGGAAAAAAAGGCTTGTCACAGCAGGTATCCCCATCAGTAACCTGGGTAGCACCAACAGACTTTTCCTCATGCAGGAGTAGAGAAAAGCCACAGCTGATTTTCATGAAGAATCCCAATGCTCAAAAGCAAGGTTCTCATCTCAGTCTCCTCAGTACTTGTACTTAGTGTTTTCTGCATTTGAATGAACTACGTACCTTCAGTCTTCATGCAGGAAATGCAGGACTGCTGTGAACTTCTTGTTGCTCTGGGCTGAAGTGTACACTGTACATGTTGAAAGGTATGGAATGGCCTCAAAAGGATGTAACACTGACTGATATCCAAGCCAGCATATTTACATACAGGAAGGATTAGGCTTATTAAAATGACAAGACTTTTTTTTTTTTCTCTCGCTCTCCACAGCTCACCAGAATTTCTAAGTTAACTTCTGCAATGCTAGGAACTTGCTTTCCGTTATAAAGGGGTATAAGCACCAGAAAAAATACAAAAGAACCATCACTTGAACAAGGCAACCTGGAACTAAACCCATCACACGCATGATTCTTCCCTTCTTACCTGGTCTTCTGAAAGTATTAAAGCCAGTCATTTTAGTTCAAACAAATGTCAGAGAGAAAACAAACAACATGAAGACAGACAGCATCAACACAAACTCATTCATCCAGTTCACAGGCAGACTCACTGGCTGTGTCAGCAGCAGGCAAGGTGCTCACAATGAGAGAGGCACAACTAATGACTGCTCACCATTTGCAGCAATGGAGAGAGGCAAATAAAGGCTTTTTAGGAAACACTGTATGTGTTCTAGGAACTAAATCAGCTAGACTAGTATTCACTGAAGAACTTTCACGGCCCAGTGCCCAAGAACTTACAGCCATGATAACAGAGGGATTTTACTTGTCAAAATGGAAGGGCATGCCTTATATTGCATGCAGAGGTCTGTGCTGAGGAGAGCAGAGCCTCCTCTTGTAGAGATACGTCCCAGTGTTCAGCTGAACAAGAAGACAGACAGCAGCTTCAACCAATGAGTGCAGCAAGACTCAGACACTGAACACAGGATAAGCACAGGTAAGCTACTGAGATCAGAACCTTGCCAGTACAGCCAGATACAGCAAATAATTCTTCCAAAAGCTGCTGAGTACACCACACAGGTGAGCTCTCTGCTCAGTGGATGAATGAACATATACAACAAAAGTGACAAAAATCACAGATTTTACAAGGAAGGACATTAAAAAAAGGACACAGAGAATTTTAACACACGCATACCACTGTCTGTAGGCAGCTAAAGTTTACAGTTCAACTGTATAAATTTACCATTCAGCTATAACAGTGGTTATGGTATACTACATCTGCTTTTCTCTTCTCTGTTTATATCCAATGATAGTTAATTTGATGTCCCAGGAACAAGCAAACACTCACTACACTTAACAAAGATATCAATACATTCAAATTGATTAATATGCTTGACTATTGCTTATTAAATATTATGAAAATGCAATATAGAATGCAGGGCAGATTAAGACAAATCTCTGTTAGAAAATGACTGAATCCATCAATGGAAGAACTACTTCACTGTAATCAGGTTCAATTACAACAAAGTTGAGAAAAGCTGAAGTAGGGCACCAGATGTCATAACCTTTAGCACTACGAAGAAAAATTTCCCTATAATTTTGTACAAATTCACATCTCTGTCCCTATCAGATTAGAAAAAGTGGAAAAGAGGTGAAATTCTGTTCTTTTTCTACCCTGATCATCAGAAAATACCCTTCAGGTAAGCAGGCCTACTAAGACCAAAAGATACTGTAGTTCTTGTTGTGGCAAAAAAAAAAAACAACCAAAAAACCACCCTGAAGTCTCATTGGAAGGTAGCTGTAGAAGGTTAAACATACATGTTCAATTCAGGGGCAGAAAGATACTCTGGAATCTTCCCGCAATAATATCTCAAGAAATATAGTTACATTCTCTTAAGACAGAAGCAAAACCCATGCATGCATGATTATACTTTGAATATTCCCCTAATCCAAAGCAAGGAGCATCTCCTATTCAAAGTTTATTATGCAAACAGGATGACCCCCAGATTCCCCTCTCAGCCACTGAAGTGAAAAGAACAAAAAATGGCCCAACTAGAATCAAAGACAGCAAAAATAAAGAACACAACTTTCCCCGATTTCTAATTCTCATGTTCTTTTTTTTTTCTCCCAGGCTGACAGATAGAAGGAAATATACATGCACCCATAAGCTTCCATACAAGCAAATACAAAAAAAAAAAATCAAGTGTTTATTGGAAATCTGCATGAAGGCACAGATGAGCTTGATTACAGACACATCGTAACAATTACAAATACATGTAAACACCTTGAGATATACAACAAAGCAATAATACAGCTAATACAGGAATAAAACGTAACCTGCTAAAAAAAGGTCTTTGTAACTGAGGTTCTTTCAACCATAAGCTCCCATTCACATCAACACAGTGTAATGCTTTTAAAGTCATCACTTGGGTTCATGCTCAACAAATCTGCACTTTGACCATAGTTGTTAGCCAGTGGATTTATAAATTTGATCCAAATTTGAACAGGCTTCCTCCACTAGGATCAGGAAAACAGAAATTACCAGCTAGACACCCAACCAACCTATAACGAGGCTTTGTCGATTCTCTAAATACACAAGAGCAATCACCAAGGTATTGAAATTACTGTAAGCTTCAGAAAAGCTCAAGGATACTTGTTCCATTTTTACTTGCATTTGAGGAAACTGCTGTACTTCTGCAGGAAAGGAACAGTCTACAGCTGTCAAGTGGTTTTTTTTTTTTTTTCTTTTCTTCCTCCACAGGAGGCTTAGTTTTCATCTGAAACACCTGCCAAAACAAAAGTCAGTATCACAAACTAAAGTGCCTTGGACAGTTTAGGTTTTACCACTAGAATAAAACACCTTTGTTTACAGATACAGCATTAATTTACGTGGTGAGAAAACCCGCCTCTGCACACAGAAGACTATTTCCAGTATTTCTGTGGAAAGGGGAATTGCTTTTTTTTGTTTGTTTTTAATTAGATACTAATACCAGGAACTTCAAGAACTGCAACAGAACACTTTTTGAAGAAAGAAAACCACAGAGAAAAACTGTAGTATTAGTACAGGCAATTCCCAGGCCTAACCAAAGAGTACTCTTGGTAGCAATTTACTACATGGACATAAAAGTTTTCTCAAACTCAACCGTCAACCATCTGCCTTGACTTCCCACTCCTCTACAAAAGCTTTAGAACCTCTGAAGTCCAGTTCCAGTGAGGAAAGACTCTCAGCCAGGTAACACATGCAGAACAAAACCTAGTACAGCTTCGACATTTCTCCTGACCCTCCAGCCACATCATTGCAAGCTAAAGACGAGGTAGTACTTTCTTTGCAGCCTAAGTAGTTGAACTAGACCAAGCACTATTCTCTAATGTAGCAGCTGTCTGTTAAATGCAGCGTCAAGCTCCACAGTTTCATCTCCTCTTCAGGGCACACGACTAATGGAAAACAGCAGTAGCTGCTTAAAAAAAAAAAAAAAGTCATGATGTGAACACACTCTCCCACTTGAATTACAACTGCATTGTAAAGGCCACAGCCTGGCTGATTCAGTAACGTCCTCCAGCCCACAAAGTGGCAATGACTCTTAAACTTTAGTTGTACTGGGACTAGTGGTTATTACCCACAAAGGAACATGAAGAATCTCCTGAATAATTATTACTGTGAGATGTAGAATTTCAAAAGAATTATAAGATTAGGAACTCTAGACCAAATCCAAAAAGGGCTGGGAGAGGAATTCAGCTCCTCAAGGAACCGAGGAAACCAGGTTGTCTGCATGCATACAGTCCACTTGATAATTAGGGGCTCTGTTTTCTCCCTCTCTTCGAGAGAACAGATCTCTCCCCTCAAGGAGGCTGTTGTAACATATGCATATATCATAACTGTATAGCTTAAACTCATAAACCTTCTGGTTTGAGATGCTTGAACTGGAGGAATATGTTCTGCATAGTCCAAACTCTGTAGACTCCCAAGAATCAAAAAGAAATAGACTGCCATGGCTGAAACAAAAAGAAATCGTCGTAGTAAGCAATAATCAATACTAAGGATGATAGATTGCATTACTTGGATTGACAAAGAATTCAAGGCTCTTATTTGTCTCCGTGATCAGTTTCCATTTCTTTATCAAAAGACAGGGAGTCCACATTGTTTCCTGTCAGCAGTGCACCTCACATGCATCTCGGGAAGCCCTCTCATTTCTCTTGCTTCCAAGACTGAAGTGCACAGGGGCTTCCCCCACGCAGATGGATTCCTGAACATGAACTCTTTAACAGGAAAGGAATCCAGTTCAGCTCCAGTACAGTGACTGCTAATTGGAAAACACTGACACTCTCTTGAAAAAACTCTCCTTTCTGCCCTTGGGAATATGCTCTCAGAACACTACATGCAATTGAAACAATCTTATCTGTCTGTGAGCTGGAAGACTTCTTCTTCTCAAGAATTTCTCTGGAAAAAAACATTGTAGATAAAAGAAGCTCTCAGCACTCTACAGAGTATCAGCTGCATTCCAGTGTCCAAGGCAGATCCCTTGGGAGAAAATGCAAAAAGAAAGCTGCTTGATTGTCAGAGGAAAGCACTGTCAAGACAGCTAAAAGATTTTATTTTAAAAAAACCACAACCTCTAGCTGTAAAGGCCATAAAATGCTCATCACAGCCAAAAGTTGCTTCTGTAGCCTTAAACAACTGCTAATGTTTCAGTGTGCAACTGACAGGCATTACTAACAGAAAGGACAACAGGAACACCCCAGGGACTTCTGAGATAAAGAAGCCAAGCACTTAAACCCTCATTGTAAGCTTTACCTCACCGTCAAATGAATTCCTCCAGTCTACAGGACATCTAATATCATTGCAGTTGTGGAATCATGACTATAATTCACAAGGAAAACTGAAAATCCATTTACATTTATTAGAAGATGGTTGTGCACAGTTTCTCATCTTATTCAAAAAGTCTACAAACAGAGTTTAACACTTCTGATTGCAAGCACATGTTTGTTCACTGTATTTAGTTCAGTAAGGCCAATTCAGCGCATTGTTACACTTTCAAGATTAGGTATACACTTGTCAGTTCTTTACTTTCCTCTGTAACAGTCCCACTGGAATAGTAAGGAGAGTTCACTAAGACACTTGATAACAGCAGCTGAACTTGAGTTACACAAATTCAGTTTTGGAATACGCTTCAAAGGTAAATTAGACTAGGCAATTTTCCATTTCAAGATCTTAAAATAACACTGTCAAAGGCTTTCCCCCCTCCCCTCTCTCATACCACCACTATGAGCTCGCACTTTGTAGAGAAGTATGTCCAAGAATCTCAAAGCACTTCAGGAAGGAGGGCACAGTTTCAAAGAGTGGTATACTTGAGCTGGAATCCTACTTATAAAGGAAGATTATTTTTTTCTTTGTCTTATGTTTACAAAAGGACAAGCATAAAACTAAACCAATCCTATCCTGACCTTAGTCCCACATCTGACTGCCTGTAATTTTCTTTCATTCAATCCCACCACTGATTCAGGGGCTCTGTTTAATTGCAATGCTCAGTGCTGAGTTTCCTCTATGGAAAGCTGAGCATCTGCTATTGCCAATTGTTTTCAGATGGAAGCACCGGTCAAATTTCAGGTCTGTCACAATCTTGAGAATCACTTGATTGGAGAGTCACTACCATAACTAACGCAATTTGATAATGCACTTGATCCCATATTGGTTTAAGTAGTATAATAGGCTATATATGCATTTGTCTAAATCTTCTCAGAGTTGAAACTACATAGCTACAGTGAAGAAATTCTAGTTTTGTCTTAATCAGAACCTTTTACAACATTATTTTAATGTACAACTAGGATTTAGAGCATTAATTTTTTAAGTTTGAAATGTCATAATTTTGTCTAAGTGTTAGTATTCTACCAGAATGCTGTTATTTCCTTCTTAAAAATGTCCTTAATGAGGCGTTAGGCATGTCAAACAAACTTTTGTAAACAAAAGATAAATTACTCACGTTTTGCTCTGATTATAGCCAGATACATATTCTCATAAAATAAACATTCTCTTGTCATTTTCCATGGCCCACATATCCATATATATGAGGTAAACCACTTAAAATCATCAATAATATATAAACTTCAGTACTGAACAGCAACCTCAGGAAAAAAAAAAGTTAACTAAGTTGTCAATATCAAGAAGTGACACTTTTGTTCCACTGCAAAGTGAAACCAATTTATTTGTGCTAGATGAATGGAAAGAATGTATTCAGAATACATTTCTTCATACATTGTACCGGCTTAGGCTGCTAAATAAGCATTCATTAGTGCCAAGTTGTGCTACTTTCTTGTACTCTGTTTCTACCAAGCAATACAACATTTCGGCTGTTATGCCAATATATTCCTATATGCTCATATCTTATGTTCTAACAGACTTTTGAACATTTAGAATACCTGCTCAAACTTTGCTTCAGGGGAAATCACAATTAAGATATTTTAACAAGGAAAAAAAAATATTATCGTCAGCCGTTCTCTACAATCACATTGCCTTCTGCAGCAAAAAACAACCCCAAATCAAAGAGCACACTTTAATCAGCCATCAGTAACCTGTGGGCAGGACCACGCTTACCGAAGTTAATTGTGAGAGATCACACAGTATGGGCAGCTTACAGGTTAACATAAATTTCAAGTGAAATCATCAAATCTTCAAAGTCCACTAATTGTACATTCCACAGACTCCGACAAGCCAGTTCCCTCACTGTCAAATTCAGACTGTACCATACATTTGAGGTGCTTTTAAACAGGAGAAGTATGGATGTGTCCTGTGTGCTGAATTAAGCTTATTTACTACGGAATACAACAGAGTATGTGTCTCGGGCACTGATCAGGATGTCTGACTCACTTTTGCACTAGAAGCTGTTATTTCAAATGACTGAAACGTAGTGCTGATTTTCCGTAAGCTTGGTAAACATTGTCATATTTCAGAATTTATCGTAGAGCCCATCATGCCTTTAATTTTCTGCAAATTGTCATGAAAAAATATAAAAAGGTATCCCTTTAATTTTACAAACCTAAAAGCCAGGAAAATGAAGCTTTGGAGCCAAGCAAAACGACATAATGCCGTATTACCAAACAGAGTAGCAAATGTTCCAGCCAGAGAATGGACACACATGTAGTTCAAGTAAACACTGATGGAAAACTTTAAGTTAGTGTTGTAGACCCACAACACTGGCTGCATTTTATACAAACGTTTACAACACAATTAACAGTGAAGCCTATATAACCTCAGTGCAAATAAGTCAAATCCAAATATGCCAAGTAAGCCTTTGGCTTTTAGTAAACTGCTCCATGTTATGAGTCCACTTCTGACATACAGACTGCTGAGCACATGCACTAAGGCTGAGAGGAGGGATGCACTGAATGTTGAAAAGTGGCTGACTGCGATGCTGCGGATTGGACCGTAGGTTGCACAGGTGGTGGAGGTGGTGGCGGAGGTGGCTGCACTGGGGTCTGCGTGTTTGGAGAAGGAGGAGGAGTGGGACGTTTAAATTTGTCAGGGCTGTTACTTCTTCGTGGTGAAGGCCTCTGCAGAACAAATATTGAAATTATGTTTAACACACTCCTGAACAACCTCAGGTGCAAGTCCTCTAATCAATTTATTGAGCTTGACAAAGGAAAAAAAACAACATAAGAAAAATCTGAACAGTTACGAGGGAAGAATCCATTTTAAAGCACTGTAAGAATCACAACGCAACTTTTATATAAAATAAATGTTACTCTGAAATGGTGTAGCAAAGGACAGGAGAAGTACTTTCGACATCAGACAGAGCATCCATTCCTTCCTGGCAGACTGTAGCAAATGAACACGAGGCATATGTCCTGAAGATATGTTTACCTAGGACGACCAGCAACCTAAAAAGAAATTAGATGCTGTAGAGACAGCATCTCCCAGCCATGCCTACCCAACTGGTATGTGCTGATGAACCTTTAACTTCATGCTGCTGCCATACAGACTTCAATTATGGGATACCTGAGTGTGGCTGGAAATGTCTTGAACGCCATAGTCTGCCCAGAACCTCCAGCTTTCTGAATGACTCTTAGCTTGCGTACTGGAGTAAAACCAAAGTATAACACAAGTTGTTCTTTGGAGAACCAAAAAAAGATTACAATCCTCTAAGCTGTAGGAGTGAAGCAGTTGTTAGAGAGCTCCCCTCAACAGAAACCATGAAGATTTAAAATCCACTTTATCTTTACAAACCAGTGGGGAAGGGGAGAACCTTCCTTAACGTTAGCAATGTAAAAAACACAAATTATACAACACAACTAACTTTTGAAATCAAAACGCTCACTACTTACCAATCCAATTAAAATTAACCAAGAACCTCATGGCATGACAAATCACTCGCCCACAATTAATAACCAATCACAGCTGATCACTGGGGAGAAGTATGATTACAGTGCTATATACCAAATGTACTACAGAGAAAGACAATTTATTCTGCAATGGAGATCAAAAATGAAGAGTCAAGAACCGAACTTCAGTTTAGTCAAATAATGTATAATGCATCTATTTTTCTGCACAGCTGTGTACAACAGATCAATGCTCTATGCAAAAAGGCAAGGGATTCTTGACAACTGATTGATGTTTCTGAAACACATAAAATCATTTATTGCATTTGTATACATCTAACAATACGAAGGGACCTGGTGTCCGTATAGAGACAAAGCCAGGAGCTACTTATAAACACCTTTCTCAAAACAATTAGTACTTTGTCCTGAAGATGGTCTTTTTCACAGGGACAATGATTAATTTACAGTTTCATGAAGAGTAGTACTTCACAGAGATTGAATAGAACAAGTTCCTTGAAAATTTATTTATAAAATGAGGTTCCAGGTCTTCCAGAAGCACAAAGATCTTCCTGTGAGTAACTCATGTGACACACAGCAGTGGGCTGAACCCAGACCAGTGTTCTGGCTTTCTGCTGAGCTCCAGCTTTCCACTGGTTCTACCATTGTAGCGTTCCCACTGATCTTTGCTCACTGAAATTAACAACCACCTTTGCATGCTCACCTAAACTATTTCAGAAGCAGCTGTATTTTAGCATTCTACTAAAAATTCTACTGAAACATGTTTTCACACCTGAGAATGACAAGTATATGCAAAAACCTTGCAGGATATTTACATACTACCATATCTGTAGAGAAAATATCAAAATGGTCTTGATACAACAATTATAAGGTATTTTGCCAAATGGTTAATATCTAGGCCCTGTTTGCTCATGTAACTCCATAAGTATGCAGAAAAAACATGATTAAGTAGAAATGCATCAAACATCACATGTAAAAAAGAAATCAATCCAGTTGAAAGATATGAGAAATTGCCCTAAACAAATGTTTATATTAACTTTCTTCTTTGCCAATGAGAAGAGAAAATAAGAATTAACTGCCTGTTACAGTGACATGATGGTAGCATTGTGTGTCATCCTGAAGAAAACCTGAGCTTGGAGCAACCTCAGATGACTCATCCGTCAGATGGTGGAGACTAGGAGAAAAATGAAAGCAATGTTTTTACTTCCTGGGACAGGCTTAGTGGCTTAGAACATCACTTCTCACACCCTGCCTGCTGATCCGTAAGATGATAATACATCCTACTCTTTTGCAGAAAATAAGGTTCTCCAAAAAGAATCAGTTTCTGAAGGGTGAAGAGGAAAATCAGGGTTGAAGAAAGCAGCAATAGATATCTTGGAGTAAGGAGACAAAAACAAACATTTACCAAAATGTTTTGTAAAAAAGTTTAAGGAGAAGCAATTATTATTTTTAAAAACCAAACTGTCATTGGTAAAAAGTATTTAAAATGTTTTAAATACTTACTGTAATACCATGGGATGGTCCCATATGTTGCACATGAAGGCCTGGGGAGTTGTAGTAAGACATTCCAGCTCTAGTCAGTGAAGTTGGTGGTGTGAAACCAACTGTGTGACTTGCATATGACAGACCTAAAAATTGTTAAAACAAGGTAACTTCAATATTCTTGTTTATAACACAAACTGAAGTGCGAGGTTTTCAACATTATTTTAGTTCTGAATCAATGATAGATTAAGAAATGGTAACTGCCATCAGACTAGAAATCTGAAAGAAACAAACGTACTGAAATATGTGATGTAAAATTTATTTACTTTCCTGTAGTAAACTACTATGTTTCAAAACATAAGTGATAAAATGTTAAACACAACTTCCATTTAACATAAACAGTGTAAGGCTCTGTGGGCAGCTTAGTTCTAGTCTATAGGTATTTCCATCCCATCTTCCACTTCTCAGAGGAAATGGCTCCCTGAACGAACTACAGCCTGAACCTGAGAGGCTGTGCCTGCAGAAGCCATCTATCACTGGGCCACTACAAGTTTCCACAAGGAAACTGGATGCATGTGGCTCCTCCAAGGCACACCAGGCTTCCACATGTTTTGCCTTGAAGTTCAGAAACTTGAAGTTCAGGCCTTGAAGTGTTCTGAAAAATTTGAGTGTTTCTCAAAACAGCACATTTTCCAAAACCTTTACCTCATTATTGCTTTCTGACAAAAAATATCAGTATGGCATGAGACAAGACTTTTCTCAGCTGTTTTGTACTAAGATACTAGTGCTTTGGAAAACTATGACCAAAACATTACTAAAAGTTTATAAAACTTCTGTAGCACCAGACTGGATTTAACAGTTTTCATACTTCTTCAACACTAAATCAGTGCAAAACAGTGCCACTGGAGCTACAGTGAGCATCAATACCCAGCTTTGTCAACTGTGTGTATCTGCGTTTGTGCCTACAATTGGTGAGAAAAGATCTGGTAGAAAAAACCCCACACAAAAAACTCAAGCCTCAGGTTGCTAATTAAGTCACATAAGAAAACATACTTCCTTTGCTTCCTTCAATTCTAAGTTTCACTCTGCTACATCCCCAATGCACAAATTCCAAGTGACTCCAATGGTATCACTGTCACTTTTGAGTAGTTAAACAATGCAGATTAACAAAATTAATCTGCTTTTTCACTACACTGTTTAATTGTCGATACAGCACGTGTTTTATAAATACATGCTTTTGTACGCACAAAGGCAGAAAGAAGTCAATATTCAGGTAGGTGACAGCGTGTTGCAAGTCAGATGCAAAACCAGAACAACAAAAAGCAAAGACTAATTCACCTTTACAACATTACAATTTTGGACTGCTTTGGGATAAAAAAAGTTTTACAAATACAAGAGTATGTGGCAGTCAAAGAAGGGATAGCAGAGCATGTGCATCCAAGGTAGCTCATCTCTGAAGTCCAAAACATCTATCTACCCTAGCTGCAGAAGCAAAGCATAAAACTGTTTATCTGCTCTAAAGACTATTTGGTAATAAGAGTAACTAATACCCAGCTGCCTAGGAGCATCAATACTTCCACAATCTTCAAAGTTCCACACACTGTACTCAGCAGTATCTCAGCCTGAAACAGCCCTCAAAAGTAGCATCTCAAGCCATGCAGGCAAAAAAAGGCTCTGGGGTTCAGTGTCTGACTGTACTACTTGAGATATAGTCTCAAAAATAATTTCTTTTTAGCCATTACTGCATTCATATATCCCAGACAGATGTACAAAATTCCCTATTGATCTCATCAGCTCTCTAACAAACTGCAGCTTCTATTTTTATGAAGTCCAAAACTTCCCAGCTGTGGATATTACCTTATCAGATGCCAAGGGGAGTAACGTAGCTGCCTGTGCACAAGTTCTACCCTGGGACACTTACTGTACCAGCATTACAAGAATGTGAACTCTGTTAGAAACGATCATTTTTGCCTGTTCTTCAAGACTGTGTTTCATATTCCACAGACAGGGGATGCTAATTCCCACTAAAATGCATCACTTTCATATCAACTACTGATGGGAAGTTCAGAGGGAACAAGGAACATGCTTCAGTCCCATTATAAGAACAAACTCACAGAGTACTCCTGCAGCCACACATCAGCTTTTCTCAGTAATCTAAGATGCAAGCCTGAAAGTTATCAGAGAATTTTTTCTACACACACTTTTAATTACAATCACTGCAAGATACAATGTGCAGCTGAGTGCTGTATTATTAGAAAGGCTGTATATCTAAAGCCATGAACGTCCACAGTAGTTACTCCAGAACAGTTGTTAGCATGATTACATTCCGCTACATTCAGTTACAACAAAGGATAAGGAAATATATATTGTTTTCTTGGTAACATACCTTGCAAAACCTTGAAAACCAAGTGATTTGGCTCATTTCAGAAGCCCCAAAACCTCTTGATAAGCTCTATCACAATGCTCATCTCTAACTGTAACATGACTTAAAGCCATAGCTAGTTTTCACACTTACTCCTTGTGACACTTGGATGAAAACTACTTTGACTCCTGAAAAACTAAAGTTAATTTTGAAAATTGAAGGCTTTAAAGAAATGTTACACGTTCTAGCAGACCTGTGTAATGCAATGCCTTAATCTCATCTTGCAGAATGTGTCAATATAAAGAACATCACATTTGCCTTTACCGTAGGACTCCATTCAACAAGTTCTAAACTTGGGAAAGGACACGGAGGATCCGCTTCATTGTGTACGTGACTTTGTGACTGTCATTTAACATCCATGCCAACAACTTACAACATCCAAGCACAATTTGAAGGGATTTAAAATTTCAGACAATAAATGTGTAAGTAGCACAAATACATTTCCTTAACTTAAAAAAATATATCCACTAATTAAAAACTCAGAAAAGGTTACTTTGCCTTTGTTATACAAAGTAGTAGAGACAGGAATTCTTAATCTTGTAGTTACTGTTTTCCAATAGAAAAATAGTAGCACAAAAGCCATTTCTTTACTAACAAGAAACAGGAATTGACTTTTTTCCAGCACATTCAAGACAAGGCTTCTGTAGAAAGTGTGAATTCAGAGCACAACAGCAGTCTCATTACTAGTTCATTACCAAAATGTAGAAATCTGTTTGAATTATGCATCCTGTTGGGAAACCTCTGTGGAGTTCAAAATAAGAAGAAACAGCAAGAGAGAAAGGGAAAGAGCAAAAAAGAAATAAAAGTTCAAGTGATAGCTACTTAACTGACCTTTAATATCTGTTCACAGTGTAAAATAGAACCATCCAAAAAACATGCTGCACTAGAAGACATCTAAGGCAAAGTTATTCTTACATTTTTGATGCAGATTTTTTTCTCCAGACTAGCTTTGGAAAACTATCAGCCTAAATATATTAACAGGGCATGTTACTATGTGATGCATACAATAATTTTAGAAACTGGGTAAATATTTACCAGGTGATATAGGTCTGCTAGAACTTGGTGAGGGTGTATAAGGGATAGGACTGGACACAGTGCGAGGTCTTAATCCTTGTGCAGACATCTCATTAAAATATCTAACAAAAAAAGGCAAAGAATAATTAGAGCAAACCTTTTAAAATGTGCCATGTTTTAAATGTTTCACTGTGGTTTTTTTTTCAGTTCCCATAAGAATCACATCAGATTAACAAAGGACCAGCCACCTTTAGGAAAGTCATGACAGGAACTCTTGTCATTGCTGAAGGCTCAAACACTAGCTTAATTTTCGAGGAAAATAGTTGGACATCTCTTAGTCATTTGCAGTTAAAACCCTAGAAGTTGCATACAATTAGGATTAGTACATATTAAGGCCAGAGGTATAAATCACATCATCCCATCTGACCTATACTACATTCTTTTGTTTTACACATAATTTCTACATCGAACTCAATAGCTTGTTTGGCTAATCTTCCAGAAAGGCATTCAGCACTTATCTGAAATCATGAAAAGGGGGAGGGGTAGGGGCAGTGGAATCATTAAAATATTGATAATTTGTTCCAATGAGCCTCATAGTTAAAAACATGCTCTGTTTCCTACTTGAATCCTCCTTGTCTCAGCATTCAAACATTTGCTCATTGTGTTGTTTGCCACTGGAAAAGTGAGACATTTTGAACTCAGGACTTTCTCTCACTAAAGATACTTCTAGGTTGTGTCACAAGACACCTTCCACACTTTACTGTGATAAACAGAACAGATTAGAACCTCAGGGAAAGCATTTTCCCCCACTTGTAATGACTTTAGAGGTATTTATTTGTACCTTACTCACTGAATACAGTGAGGCTTCTTCACGGGAATCAAGTTCTACATAAAAGGCAATAAAAATCATACCAATTGCACTTACTTGCTACCTACTGTTTATATCTCAAAAGTAATTTTATGTATTTTTTCCACAGCACTAGGTTGGCAGCTTTCAGGCTGCGTTGCTTATGCATTCTCAACCTAGTCTTCAGTCATTGCCTAGACTTAGAAATTCTCCTGCTCACCTTCTCTTGCACACATGGTTGCAAGTCAGTGCACTCGGGTTTACATTATTGCACTTTGCTGTGTTTCTTTACTAGATACAGCAAAGCAGCAGACAAAATTAGCTACCTAATTAGTTACCCTTTGACTTCCCCTCTACCACTGCAGTCTCAGAAATTCTTAGTAGCTACATTTACTTCCAGATCACAGGAAAACCACACAACATGGAGCATCACTACAAATATTCCTATTTGATGGAACTCACAACAATGACTACTTCAAGGTCTGTGAGTCAGTTCATAAACTGTCTGAAATATGTTTTGATACTGCATCTTATTGATTTTTAACCAGGGTGTTCAGAGTTACTAAGCCACACCACCTAACACAGGCAGTACGCTGTAGTGATATCAGTGTTGGTTTAGATCAGCTAATAAAAGGAGATGCAACAGAGAACAACAGAAAATTAACAAATTAGCAAAATTAAGTTGAGTACTGGTCTTCTAGAGAGTGGCAAGGTTTGCAAAACTGAAATCTGCAACACACAGTAACCTGTAACGTTGACACCATGTCTAGTCCAGCAAGGTACTAATCTTTTTGCAGAATAAGATGAGATGAAATCACAATGACAATTTTCTGTTGATCATCCTAATACCTGGAGCAGGTGACATTCAATAACAGCGCACCACTTGTACGCCTCCTGGTTTCAAATATTTCCTTACTACTTCAGAGAATAAGATGGAGGATTAAGAAGATAAAGCTACTGCTAGTCAGGAGGAAGAAGTTTTGGGAGAGCTATATATTTTGCATCCATCAAAGCACCTTCATCTACCCACAAAAATTAAGTATAACCAGTTGAAAAGAGAGAGATATCTGATCCATCATTACTTTTAGGAAGACAAGCTGACAAAAAATTATATTTTAAAATCATTACCAAATGTAGTTCCACAACTGTTCTGTCTACACACTTCTCCTAAGATTAACCACTCCAATACTTGCGTCATCCTTCCCTTTACTTTATACAGGTCCCTTCCAACCCTTGAGATTCTGTGATTACTTATGCTGCAAATACCTGTTTGGGAGCGATTCTGTCATGCCTTTGGAGTACCAAGAAAAATCAATATGACAATGAAATTTCTTAAAAGTACCCAATGGCTAATCAAATTTTCCTGCATTTTATTGATTATCACTACATATAACTGCTTGAGATAAACAATATTACAACACTTCATTTTTGGACTAATACTTAGTTTTAGATTTTTGCTGTATTTCCCTTACAATGTAAACATTGTCAGAAAAGATCAAGCTTATAAAAGTGGATTCAAACACTAGAATTCTAACAATTTAATTTATATACCATTCACTACCTCTTAAAACCAGATGTTACTGCAATGTAAGTCAGTTACCTAGTACTTCATTAAAATGAAAAGGCTACCTTCAACTTCAAGGGTGCTCCTTGAAACAAAATATCTGGTACTTTGTTTCTGACAACTTGTGGCTTATAACAAATATGCTGATGACTCAAGAAGAAATAGCACAACATCAGATGAATACATAGCACAAGGTAACTCTTTAGTTTTTTAAAGGATCATTGTAAAACCAAAATAAGGTAAAGCAGTACAACAAAATAATGAGCGTTTGATAGGAAACAAGAATGTGTTATCCAAAGCAGACTCAAAAACTTCTTTCAAAATATAGCAATGTCGTATGACTATGATGTGAGAAAACACTAAAAGGCATCACATAAAACCATGAAAAACTCAAGGCTATCTGTAAGGTCACTGCAAGCAATATAGTTTGCAGTAGAGAGAAAAAAAGGATATTATGGTTTGGATATCAAGAATAACCAAACAGTTCTGGAAATGCTTCCTCTCTAAGGCTTCACAAAGAATCCTTTTGTGTGAACTGTAAAATATGTCTGAACACATTTTACTTTCTGCAAAGGACAAATCACCCCAAGTAAGGATGCTGTTGATATCTCACAGAATTCCTTGTAGTTACCAAGTTGAGGGCAAAACAAAGGTAATATGATCAAGTTATTTTGAATGTCAGCTCCACAGGTATATTAATTTCAATACCTATTACCAAAACCCTAGGCTATCTTCAGATACAAATGTTTTCTTTCTCACTCTTAAAACTAATGCCATTTCTACACAGCTTTGATACAATTCTGCTGAAGATATTCCTGAACCACGCTGAAATTTGATATGTACATTAAACCCATACACAGGTTATTTCTATAAATATTTAGTTCCATAATATTCAAAATGAAGTGAGTAATGATTAGCAAGCTCAATGCCAACACATCTGGATGGCTAATAAACACAAACCTTTCATCATCCATTTCTAAGCTGGATTCACTTTCTGACAGTTGCCTGCAAAGTGCTTCCCTACGTTCCATTTCCCTCTGTAATTTTCTTTGAAGTCTCAAGTTTTCTTCTCTCATATGTCGCTCCTCTTCTAAGTATTGTGCCATCTTCTCTGAATCTGAAATTCAGAAATTTTGTTAAAATTTGATTAAAATTCAACTTCACAGACAGGCAAATATGTTGTGCCTAATTTTACTCCAATACTTCAAGAATGAGGGTGTAGAAAATTCTCAGGATGGAGCTATCAAAACAAATTGCTGGTTGCTGGCAATTTTGGAAAAGATAAAAAGCAAAAAAAAATTTAAATATTTACTGAAATGAATTTGAAAAGAAAAAGGTCACAAAGAAAATAATAGAAACGAAACCACAAACGAGAAATTCCTGCTTCATTAAAGTAATGCTATTCCATGTTCACAGATATGACTGCAATACATAGAAGAAGTGATTTTAAAGGTGTATTTCCATTTTGAAGAAGGAAGTACAAAACAGGTTCTGAAATCCAACACATTTAAACTTGTATTAAATTGTCATCTTATACACACTCTGTACCATTCTTTCAATTACACAGTATCACAGAGATTGGCCAGCAGAACATGTATCGACATTGAAAGGCAAGAAGTGGTTGACTCTTTACATCAAAAGGTAATTTGAGTTTGCAATTCTAAACAAGTTCAGCCAACATCACTTAAACAGTCTGGTACCTCAGGCTATTTAAACCGATAAAATCATATTACGGAAAAAGCTATGAAGCATTTTGACAGATTATTTAAATAAAAGGGAACACATGATGAAGACTTATGACACACGTCATATATTTTGGGAAGCCTCCTAATGTTTGATCAAGTTTACAGTTCATTCCTTGATACTAAAAAGAATTATGGTTCATTTTGCTTTCTGATCATTTCTTTATGCAGCACCCTTCAAGCAAAAGAATATTGCTGTTTCAGAAGGCTGTTCCCAAACTAATCACATACAGTATGAGTAATCTCTTCTGTGCAAATATCCTTTCTTAATGTAACAGTATCACTTACTTAGAACTTACTATTACACCAAAACACTTCTTAGACTAGAGCTAAGTGCTTCAGAAACACAAAATGTTAATAACATCAGAATTTAGCAAGTAGGTTTTTTTAAATATTTATGAACAATACTGGAGGTTTTCTAATGATCACATACTGCAAATACCAAACCGAAAACTGTATTTCAGTTTCATCTTCTGCTTCCAGGCTATCATATCCACCATTTCTATCAGTATTGCCATTCCTATTGCAGCTGCTGCATCTGTTCGCAAAGGAAGAGTACTTTTAAATCTAGATCTTACTTAAAGAATGACTTTAAGAGCTTCTATATTTTTTACTCTAAGTCACAATAATTCAAAAAGCTACTTAAAAATAATAAAGACTAATTGAAATTGAATTAATTAGGCTAGAATTGTACTAAGAATACTTTAAAGAATGTCTACAGCCTTGTTCTCATTATGAAGTTTGGTAAGCGAAGGCTGCAGTAGAGAATAGGCAAGCACAAAGATTAGGACTCCTTATCTTCTCTTAACTGACACAAATTACTAATATCACAAACTTGAACACAAGGCTTTTGCAACAGAGCACCCTCCCATCATCTCTGGCAAGTTGTATCTCTAAAGCTTTTAAATATTCCAGTTATTTTGTGAGGACCAGCACACCAGAGGAGCAGAATACTGTCCACTTCCCACTTGCCCAATTTTTAATGTCTGTATGGTTAAGTATCTACTTACCATCAACTGAAATATAATGCTACTGAGTAGGAACTAGGCAGAATATATGACAGTCAGATAGAAATTTCACTTTTGGCATGAAGGAATGAAAAGTTGGCATTGCAAAGATCATGGAAAGTGCCTTCCTGACAGCTGAGACTGTGTGCTCAGAGCTGTAGTCTTTTCTCTTAAAGGCACAGCAAAAAGCAGGCTTTCCACTTTTGGTCAAGGGT
This sequence comes from Urocolius indicus, assembly GCA_013401255.1. Taxonomy (NCBI): domain Eukaryota; kingdom Metazoa; phylum Chordata; class Aves; order Coliiformes; family Coliidae; genus Urocolius; species Urocolius indicus. The sequence goes on from WBNH01006361.1 coordinate 196,438, forward strand.
CCATGATACTTTCCACAACAGAAATACAAGAACTTCTACACAGCTATTGATTCTGTCCACCTTCAAAACAATCTTTCATGGGTAACAACAAAATAAGATTACTTGCTCTGTTATACTGTGAAGTCAAATAGCTGTCTGAACAATTAGTCTAACACAGCTACAAACAATTACTTAAAGGTAGACACAATCATTAACAAGTGAAAATCTTCTATAAAATGGAACTTTATGTTTTGACAAATCAATATGTTGAAACACTGCAAGTCTCTCAAGATTAAATACATCAATGAGCAGTAATAGCTGCAACTATGAAAGTATCTTAATCCAAACCTGCCCTGTTTTTTTCAGTTCTACCTTAAATGCAAAATCATGAAAGTAATTATCTAAATATACTACGTTACACAAACTTTAAAAGATTTAAATCAAATCATTTACTCACGCTGTAGTTGTGCAGCCCTCAGTTGTTTCTTCAATCTTTCCACTTCATTCTTTAGAAATCTGATATGTCTCATCATATTTTCTGGAGAATCTATCTCCATTGATATGTCTCTGGGTGATGGTGGAGCAGATACTGGCTGGTCTAATTTCTCCTGCAAAATTCTGTGTGAGAAACAGTTCAAGCTTTACCTTCCATTCAAATGGAAAGAAAAACCCCTATACTCTCCAGAAAGCCACTACAAGGATTCTGAAAGACATCGAAGATTTTAACTACTGCTTTAGGGGAGAGAATTATTGGGAGAATATTTAATGCTTTAACTCATAAATAATATATAAACAATATTTCCATAATATAAAAAAATATTTAAAAATATATCAACTCATAAATAAAAAAGGAAAAACTTGTTGTCCAAGCACAGATGGATTTTCTACACTATTCAGACACTGACACTCCCAAATTATTTCTGTATACAGTTCAGGCAAATAAGTTCTGGACTATACATAGTTACTTCAGTTTTATATTCAAATGCTACCTACTCCACATAATAATTTCTATGCAAAATTCATGGCCGTGAGTGGCTCATCCCATTAGAGATTTACCACTGTTGAATATCACCTGTAGCACCTTCCACACAGCAGTGTTCTGTAAAACAAACCTACAAAACATGCAGTTCTCCTAGGCTCAGGTATCTTCTAAGACCCCAGTCAAGATTCACAGTAACACAATTGTCCTTAAATATGCAGAAGAAAGTAAAAGTATAAATCATTTACTGCCTCCAAAACCAGAGTTCTTATAATATAGCACTAAAGAGAGGGCTGCTTTAATACATATTTTTCATCTTAGCTTTCCCAGGAATATGAAGTTTCACTTCATAGAAGCCTTGACTTCTTACTGAAGAAGTGGAATGTCTCAAGGAGATAAGTGTAAACCACTGAGAAAAAAAATAGAGCTTCTTTGAGCAGACAGGAAAAAACAAGAGCTTCTCAGGTAACAAATACAAACGCCACATGAGTTTCTCTCGGCCATAAATATAAAGTTGACTTCAAAATAGACGCTTTAAGAAGATTCTATCAGCAGTTGAAAAAGATAATCAAATTCCTTCCAGCTTTCCCAAGCCATTTCTTATACTATTTAGTTTCATCTACTTTAGCAATCAAGGATGTGACATCACGTAAACAAGGAGCTTTAGAACTCCAGGTTTACATAGATTAAAAAACTGTTATGGGACAGTGATGAACATATTTAATCCAGAACATTATGTATTAAATGATCTTACTCCCACAGTAACAGATACACTGCAACAAGACAAACCGTTTTTCTGCTTCGAGTTTATCCATCCTCTTCCAGAGACGATTCACTAGCGCTTCTTGTTCTTGTTCCAAAGTATTTTCAAGGTCAATCTTCTCACGTCTTAGCTGGAGAGGAAAAACAATGAAAATGATGGAAATCTATGTTTTGCAAGATCATTGCTGTTAACAACACTATTCTACATGATGTCATATGATGACAAGGAGAAGGTGAAGAGGAGACGAAAATCAGGCATAACACAGCGCTGGTGAAAGATCGAGATTCAAGAGTTGTGCAGTTGCTGTATCCTTAACAGACATTTTTCTCACAGAACTTGTCTCTAGTCAATAAGGAAGAGCTTGAAACCAGAATATCTGGTCAGTGATGACATTACAAGCCTTTTCAAAGACACCTCTTATTCCATGTGTCTCAAGTTCAAACTGCATTTACTATCCACTACACCGACAGTGACTCTCTTGAAAAGTGTTAGACTTCCTTAGTGGAAGAATCACAGTAAGTGAGAAAGGTAGAAATGGAAGAGATGCCTTAGTTAACACTCACTGCTTTCCTAATGGGCAAATACCACATGACAAAATGGAAACACTAAAACCACATGAAATGATTTCCTCAAACCTTTACTGTGTCCCTGGGTAAAGTGCTACTACAGCATCTAAATCTCTAAGGGCTCTGTGATAATCACTAAATTAAGATTGAGGTAATCAAACAAAACTTTAACTTATGCACTTCAGGTAATAGTGCAAGTTTAATTAATTTACAACTTTCTTCTTTATAGCGTAAGAGTACTTAGCTACTGTAAGCAAAACCAGACATATATTGATAATAAGAACACAATTAGAAAAAAACAAATTTTAGTAAAGAAGTTTATTAAACCTTTCCATGTCCAAGTTTAAAGATGTATACTAGCAGTAGAGGGAACTAATATTTCAATAGAAGTCAGGAGTAAGATGCTTCATCCTCGCAGGAGGGACAAAAATTTGGATCCCGACCAACACTTTTTTCCCCACACTAGCAGAAACTGGACTGATATGAAGGCAAAGGACTTAGCCCCAGGAGATATGCGGCACTTTGCCTTAGGGCACTACTCATCAGCCAGTTTGGCCAATGCTTGGTGCTGACAGCATTCAGAGGGAAGAAAGTACATGAAGCATTCTAGGAATCTGTACACCGTGCTCCTACATTACCAACATGTAGATCTTCACTATGTTACACAGATATCTATAAAAACACATGATGAAAAAGGTTTGACTGCAGATGATTACTTTTGCACCAATGTTTTTTTTGTATGGCTTCCATGCAGTGTGGCTTCCACTCACGTGTACTGACATAGTCTTTTAAAAACTATGTTATTGATCTAGCACCAAAGAAACCCACAAAAATATACTGGTGAAAAGAAATCTATTTCATCTAATGGTAGGAAGAAGAGCACACTGATTAACTCATTGTAAAAGAAAACACACATACACATTGCATTACATATAAATATGCATGGAATTTCTAAGCAAGACTGACAGTCAAATTTAATCTCTTCATAAATGAAGTAAGTTTTGAAGGTCAGAAATTTGAGCGAAAGATCTATGTGTTCATGTTTTTGTAACAATTTTTCATTGATATTCAAACATAGCAAATAGTTTCAAATCTTATAATTTCAAAAGTCTGCCCAGAGCAATGATATGAAACTAAACAACATTAGGATTTCAGATGTCTCTCACATTAATATTTCCAAGACTAAACTAGATTAATATGTAAGCTTACTTTGCATTTTGATTAAGTGGCCACCACCACCACCTTGTGGCTAAGAGAGTTATTTCAATCTCGTGTTAATTTCCAAGCTGGTTAAGGATTTGCTGGCAACTACACCTTCCCACCTTTGTATATTTCAATCTGTTCCAAGGATCTCTCCATACAGAATGTTAGCATAAGAATCAAGAAAACCCTCTGCATCATTAAGATAGACATTAACTTATACGTGATGTGTGGTAGAAATTCAGATGATCAGCAGCAAAAAGTTCCACATCTGATGAGAACAGCAGAAAAATTCACAGAAGTAACATATTTACAGCATCCAAATTATTGGGCTTCCACAAGTCAGAAATACTGAAGTTCTTTAAAAAACTTGTATATTTAATCAGTTTGCCTTTTAAGTTGAAAGGACTTTTACTAATGTCACAGATGCTTTGATGCACGTGCCTGAAATTAGACATAAGAGCAGCCTCAATGTCTAAACTTCCAGGGGAAACGTGACCAAAACAAGTGGTGTTTTATCTCTGCAATCTTTTTAACTGTTTAGTCAGAAAGGGAGTTGGATGCAGTCAAATCTCAAATTCTTTTAAGTATACACACAGCTAATATCTCAAAGTTCGAGTTCTCTGCTATCCAAGCCGTCACAAAAAGGTGATCTAGAACACAACTAGACCACATACATATTGTTTACTGTTGTGCTTAACCACTGTCAGCAGTGACTGTTCTCACCAGCATCATGAGAGTAGGAGCTGATCAACAGCAACAAGCAGCACTTAACAAAAAAGTAGCATTTGCTACTCAGAGCTGTCCAGCAGATATGAAGGCCAGCAGGAAGGCCATGAAAATGCTATAAAGGCCATGAAAAAAAAAAAAATCAAAGTCTCTCACAGTAAATTATGTAAATTTATTGCAATAAATTATTGCTTTGAAAGTTAAACTGACTTTTCTATACTCTTCATACTGCCCAGCTTCTTATATTCTTAAAAAAACAATAAGTCAAATCTAATACAAAAGAAGTTTGATTTGATTTTGTTTTGCTGGTTTTTTTTTCCCAGAACCTTGTGTTTTACAGCCATGTAATACTGAAAATAAGACGTTACCTGCTCCAGGGTTAGCTGCTTGGAAATAGTATCATTTTCCAGTTTTTTAATCTTCTTCATCAGTTTGTTGACTTGAAACTCCTGTTCCTGCTCTAAATGCTGCTCCAGTTCAGCCTTCTCATGCTGCAGCTAAAAATTTAGGAGACATGGAAGAATTTCCATAAAATAGGAAATAAAAAAATAAAAATTATTTAAAATAAAATAGGAAATAATAATAGGGAAATAGGAAATAAAAATAGGAAAAATTATGCACCTTTTATACATTTATTGACACGTTTATTCTTACTGTATGTTCAATTCTCTACTGACAATTGTTCTCAAAAGACTTCAAAATGTGTAACCGAGTCAACAGCCCCTCAAAAAGTGACATTTTCAACTATGTTCCTTTACAAAGCAGATGGAAGGGAACCACTTATTTAAACCAAATATTTAATAGTCAAATCAAAATAGATACATTATAAATTGCATATAAAATAACTGTAGACATTTCAGAAGTAGAAAATGCTATCATAATGCTCACAAAAGCATTAATTTAAACCTAAATGCATCAGCTCAAGAGCACCTAAAGCACAAAATGCGGACCTTAGCACATCCTTCTCCCAGGCATCTGAACACTTAAAATCATGAATGAAGTCATACTACTGAAATTGCTGCACAACAAGATAGTTAAATAACTGTAAAAAAACAATCTTCTTTTCCTATGCTATCAAGATCAAGACTTCGATGACATAAACACACTGGTTACTTCAAATTAATATTCTAAATTTTCTTAGCACTCAAGTGAAATTTTTTTTTGTTAATATTTCCAAGGAAAAAAAAAATCATTACTCTTAAAGCTCTCAAACAGATGGAAATGAAGAAAAACCTCCCACATTTTAACATAAATTACGGCTTGGAGTAGAGTCACTTTTAACACTGAAGTCAAAAAATCACAACAGAATCCCTCTGGAATAGGGATCCAAGTCTTCCTGTGGATAAAAGTGTGACTGGCACCACAGTACAAACATTAATCTGATTTAGGGAGAAGCAAATGTCACCAAAATACAACAGTGTAATTACATCATGCTCTGGCCCTCCACTGAAAATTGCAGGCACTTTTTTTCCACCTGCTGTTTTTGTACTCCAGCCTTGTTAGTCTGTCTTTCCTTGTTCTGGTTATCTCTCAACACTACATAAGATCACAGCGTTTATATGTGCAAGGAAACTCAGAGGAAATGGAGACAAACATCTCAGTCATGGACACGAATCAGGTTGCTGGATATGCACAGTGAAAAAAAATATACTTTGATTTCAAAACAAGCTAAAATTGCTAGTTCATTAATTCAATTCCTTTTGCTGCTATTTAGAGAGCAAATAGTCTTTGAAGTGCAGCCTGGCTGAGAGTTCAGAGCAGAAAGGCTTGTGTGGAGGAAGCTCTTAGGCAGACAGCAGTTAGTTAGTGATGTACATATGGGACAAATTTTGAGTTTAAATGTGTTTTCAGGGCTTATCAATTTTGAAATTTTATTTTTCACAAATTAAACATCAGAACAGTAATTAAAAAGTAAATGCTATTTTTTTTTTTTTCCCACTTACTAAGTTACAGTATGTTTAATGAAAACCCTGACTCCCATGACAATATGCAGGCCTGCTAAGTGAGATTTTTTTCATTAGAAGAAAAATTTCTATTCACACTTTTAAAATCAAATTATTGTTTGTGGTGTTTGATAATCTTATTTCAGTATTGGAGTTAAGCTTGGTAGGAAAAAAACCCAGTTTTTTTTAATATGAAATTATTTAAGTCTCACAACTTCGTAAGCCTCACTCCTTTCCCTGCTCACCCCTATACAGCAGCTACAGTTTAAGACTGAATATAAAAACCCTAGGAGCAGGTAGCAAGTGGATTACCATGCAGCTCAAGGTACTTGCTTTATTTTCATCAATCTTCATTTTGATTCATTAAAAAAGCTAGAGACATTTTTTTTCTCACCTATGACTAAAAATTGAGACCAAATCTAGTTGTAATCAGCTTATATTTAGTTAGCAAATTAAACTGTGGGAAAAGGCACATAGCCAGGATCTCTTACTCAGCCTAAAGCCAGATGCTGCTAACAGAAAGTGTGCGGTTGGAGACTGCTAGCTTCTGCAGCCAGTCCAGGAAGTCAGGCAGATCACACAGTCATATGAAGGCACCTCAAATCAACTTAACAACAAATACCATTTATTGCTTTTGTCTGCTTCATGTAAATGCAACTTCTTTATTACTTAAACTGAGTTGCAACAGCACAACCTGACTTATCAAATTCTTCCTTTTAAAACTTGCTGGAATTTCCATCACACAGGAACTGTGGAGGCTTACTCATTAGATTTGTAGTTCCTGTGTAGGATCTACTACATCCTACCTTGGGAATGTGAATATCCTGCGGGGAAAGGATCTGGTCAGAAAGCTACTAAGTGAAGCCAGGAGAGATATATTTTACAGGAATATCTTCTATTCTGATTTTAACCTAAATACACACCAGAAAGCAAAGTGACTGGGAAGGAAAAGAAATCCACAAACAAAGGGGACTGCTAAAACGGTTTATAATACCCTCTGATGAACTTCTTTCATTATGCAAGTACTTCCCTTCACCTTTTTGGCTTCATTATTCAAAATGAGAGGAAAACATCAATAGCTAAATACCTGAAATACTTATTCATCATGGAATCATAGAATAGTAGGGTTGGAAGGGACTAGAGATCTAGTCCAACTCCCCTGCAGAAGCAGGTTCACCTAGATCAGGTCGCATAGGAACATGTCCAGACAGGTCTTGAAGACCTCCAAGGAAGGAGACTCCACAACCCCTCTGGGCAGCCTGTGCCAGGGCTCCCTCATTTGAACAGTGAAATAGTTTTTTCTTATATTTAAATGGAACTTTTTGTGTTCCAGCTTCATCCTATTACCCCTTGTCCTGTTGCTAGCTACAATAGAAAAAAAGGGATGCCCCAGCCTCCTGACACCCACCATTTAGATATTTGTAAATAATTTGTAATAAGATCTCCCCTCAGTCTCCTCTTTTCTAGATTAAACAGCCCCAGTTCCTGCAGCCTTTCCTTGTATGAAAGATGTTCCAGTCCTCTGATTATCTTGGTGGCCCTGCGCTGGACTCTATCCAGAAGTTCCCTGTCCCTGTTGAGCTGAGGAGCCCAGAACTAGACACAGGACTCCAGATGAGGCCTCACCAGGGCAGAGTAGAGAGGAAGAAGAATCTCCCTTGACCTGTTGGCCACACTCTTCTTGATGCATCCCTGGATGCCATTGGCCTTCTTGACCACGAGGGCACATTGCTGGCTCGTGATTAGGTTAGTCAATCAGGACTCCCAGGTCTCTCTGTGCAGAGGTGCTCTCTCTCTTGCCCTGCCCATTAATTTTTACCCATGAACACTCTATCCTCTCCTCATCCCCACCCAGGCACAGTTTGCTACACATTAATTGCTCCTTCACATAGAGAGCAACTCCATCTCCACGCCTTGTTAGTCTGCCTTTCCTGAACAATCCGTAGCCCTCCATGGCTGTGCTCCAGTCGTGGCAGCTGTCCCACCACGACTCTGTGACCGCAATGAGGTCGTAGCCCCGCATCCGCACCCACATCTCCAGTTCCTCCTGCTTATTCCCCAGGCTGCTGCATTGGTGTAGAGGCAGCGCAGGGGCTCACTCAAACACGCAGGTTCCCCTGGATGGGTGCAGGAGGATCCTCCCTGGTTTGGCTCTTCCTCAGGGTGCTCAGCCTTCCGCATCTCAGCCCTGTGTGCGGATGAAGGGCTGTTCCCTGTGTTCCCTATCCTGCCCTGTTTCCCAACTAGAGGGGACAGCTTGTTCTATTTTGCTTCTCCCCCCACCTCCCAAGTCCCTTAGTTTAAAGCCCTCTTTATTAATGATGTCTGTCAATCACAACTGCAGAATTTTTTTCCCCTTTTATTTGCTTTGGTCACCAAACTAAACCAAACAAAATGCACTTAACATTCAAACTCTAACACTGGAAAATGTAATTGATAACAATGAGAAAATATCCACCAGTAAAATATCAGTGGATACTGCTTATTTTACTTAGTAAATTAAGGGAGTATTTTCAACCTGTTTTTATTTATATGTAATTATACTGACAACAACTTGTTGATACACCTACAGCTGCCAGCTCAACAGATGGAAAAAAATGTGTTATACTATCAGCTTAATGACAATGTCTTATAGACCTTGAATTGCATATTAAAATTGTATGAGAGATACTGAGGGAATTTTCAGCTACACAGGATCAGAGATGGGTTTGGTGCAAGAGAGACAGATAACACTGAAGTGAGGACAGGGCCATCAAATACAAAGCTTAGCAGCAGGAAGAGAGCATGCATTTAAATAAGTCCTATATGGCTACAGTAATATCCGCTTCTCTCCACAGAAATAAGTTTCCTGATGCAATGTAGGACCACATTTACCTGACTTCCCTACTGTACTGGCTTATTCTGGGAGAGAAGAAAATTTTTTAACAAAATAATAGAGCTAATAGATGAAATTCCCCCTTAAAAAAACAACTCTCACTTATCCCCCAGACTATGACCTTGTGCATCGTACTGAGCAGTCTATTTTTAGTATTCCAGTCCACACAAGATGTCCAATTGCTCCTTCAAGCATCCTGAAAGTCCTATTTATTAACAAATTTGTATCAGCAATTTGTCTCTGCTTTATGCCCAGATATTCATCAAATAAATGATAGATGAGCTGACTGTTTATTCTGCGCATTTGCATCCTTGAGCTGACGAATCGTATTTGGGAGAGCAGGAAGAGTAAGAGCTTATGTTTACAGGCCTACAATTTTTTAAAGAATTGTCAAGAATCAGACTTGCATGAGAAACAGTTCTGCATAACCTCCCAATTACTTAATCTGCCTGACTACACATTATGCTATTATCTTGGTATGTCATAACATTTTACTTTCAAGGACAGATACTTGGACCAATTTGTACTTCCAAAAATGTAAGGGTACTGAAAAAAACCACCTCTTTGATTTTGAAAGGGACTGTTGAACAATTTAAAGAACAAAGTTCAAACAACATTAAAATTTAATTACTCTTTCTGAGCAGCCTAGTTTCACAAAAGATACATTTTCAAGTTTTACTACTTTGAATTTTAAAACTAACTTATCAATGTCCAAGGCTGCAGGAACGCATCCTGCATCAGAACACTTGTAATGATACTCTGTAAAACACTACTACCATTCTATAGGGATTGAGAACCCTGTAAAAATATTATTCCAAACTTTACAGAGATCTAATCAGGTAGACAAAAATATAATTAGAGTAAGTACATGGGAAAATATAGTGAATGTATATAAAGCTTATAGGAACTTTATCAGGAATGTATGTGATAAAAAGCTTTTGTTTACTCAAAAACCTCTACTGAGATCCACGTACTCCCTCATCTCTGCAGCACCCAGCCTAGAACTTAAAAATTATGCTAAGAAAAGGAAATTTAAACTAGCAAAAAAGGATCCACTTATTTATTGGGCTTATAGAGGCAGTAAAAGCTAATGCCACCCAGTTATAAACAGGTATTATTATCGAACAATGATATGGCACCAGAAAATCTGGCAACAGGAAGACTATTATTCCAGTGACAACATCCTCTTGCGTGTGCTACTGTGTATGTTTAGAATCAGACTAGTATGTAGTAAAATGTTTCAAAATTAATTTTTTGCAGCACTGAAAACCTGATGTAATACTGTGTTTTATAATAGTAATTCACATCATGTTAAACTGGGAAATCCTTGTCAGGCTGTTAGCAAGGAGCACTGCAGCTTGTGCTTTGGCAAACAGCTTTCCTATTTAAAACGTTTTAACATTCCAGGAGCTCATTCCAGATGCCACTCTGAATGTGATGCTTAAGCCCCTACAATTGTGACAAACAAAGGTTATACCAAGTGGAAAAAAAAAAACCAAACCCATACTGGCACTATGAAAAAAAGTCCCTCTGCTAGGTGTCTTTCAACTGAATAATGTGGCAGTAATTTTGACATAGCCATACACTAATAAATGCTTGAAAAATTAAGAGACACATGCAGTTTACCAGCAGTACATCCCTCCCTCTGTTCCAAAAGGCAAAGTCTTAGACAAAACAGATTTGTATGCATTTTTCTTTCCCTTAGTCATAGAAAAAGCAGGAAGCCATTTGATGCACAATGTCTGACAGCATGAGTTTTGAAAGTCTAGTCCAGGTCAGATCAATGTTGCCTGGCAAATACAAAGGTTAGGAGTTTAACCCTAAATAGCAAAGAATGGTAGAAAAAAAACAATTACTGCCCACACTTCCACTGGAGACTACTGTGTTTCTGGCTATCATCCAAAGTCTGCATCTATTTAGATGGAATTCTCTCCAGACCAAAGAGAGTAGAAATGGAAGTGGGCATTTATAAATTCATTATTAGCCTTATAACTGACTCATCAGCCTTGTATACTGTAGCAGTTAAATATTTCCTAATTCTACAGGAAAGCTTTTCAGAGGAAGGGATCATTTGCTTGGTATAATTCATGTTACTAGTGTCTAGAAGAATATATTAATATGCATTTTCTGCATTGTACAGCAAGTTTATCACATCAAAGACAATCAAGACATGAAAGAAGATCTGTGTGCAGCATACACATAAATGGAATAATAGTTTTAATATTAAACTGTTTGCTTTCAAACAAACAAATCCTTCGCCTGTACTGCTAGACTTGAGCCACTGAAAAGGTACGAAAAGTCATGCAGATGTAAGGACTGCAAGATCTGCTGCTGAGGCAAATTCCTCTGACACAGCTTAAAGCTTCAATAAATCCCTCACCATCATCTCCTCTGCAGTTAACAGGTGAATCTGTGAGCAAGATGTTCCATGTCACTCATGTTTCATAGGCACAACTGCTACCAACATTCACAGGACAGTTGTTTTGGTTTTTTTTTTTTTTTTCAAGTAAGCTGGGTTAATACTTAGAGGAAAAACCTCACAACTTACTTCCAAAAACTGCCATCTAATGACATTGAGGGAAGTTACAGTTTTAGAACTAACACTTTGGAACAAAAGTGCATTTAAGGATTGTCACCTTTTAAAATCTGCTGGTTGACATGACCACATTTATCCAAACCTAAATGAGGTTACAGGAAGGCCACATGAAGTGTAAGGCCGTAGGCTGAGACACTGTTAAATATAAGCAAGTGTAGTTATGACTACCTGGTTACTTTCTGTCAGCAGAAACCTGCAGCTTGCCTACTGAAAGTTGGATAAACAATTTATGGTATAATGTTGACTCCAAAACCTCGGGATTTTCTCCAGATGCTGTACAAAAGGTGAGAATAACCACCAGTTTTATGTCTGCCTTCTGTTTCAGGTATACATGCTTCTCCAAATCTTCCTCTTACTAGCAAGAATGAAGTCACTGATGTCCTTGCATTATTTCACACATTGCAAGGATGCATTCCTTGGCCATTTTGAGAGCAGCAGATTTTTACTGTTGTCAAAGGATACTTTCTGCAAGTCCACAGCAGAAAAGAATAAAAGTTAATGGTAGTTTTAGGCTGACAAGCAGTTTGTATTTATCTTTGTAATGTATGAACCTGTATGAATTCTGTATAATATCAGAAATTTAATAACTGTTAAAGATACAGCTTTTAAACTACTTCAGTTGAAAACTACAAGATAGGCTAAGCATGTTTTAAGCAAAGACTGATACAGCAATTTAGTTGCTGCAGAACTTGTGCAGTAGAAACTTGCGTGCAAGGACATTACATGAGTTCAAAATCCTTCAGATAAATCAAGTGAAATTTATACTTTTACTTTTAAAATAAGTTACTTTGATCTCCACACTGTATAGTACAGTTCCAAGTAACCTGGTTCTGAACAGATTTCTTCATACTCTGTTCATTTAAACAACATTGCTTAACATACTATTTCTCCCTTTACTGGAAGAGACTTCAGTGGAAAGCCTTTTCTATAGTGCAATGTAGATCTTCAATTAATTTTTAATTATTTAATTATTTTATTGTCATCTGCTTCTCTATGTTTTGTAAGAAACGTATGACTTGCAAACGTAAGTCTTACTCAGAAACATTCTTGTCAGTCCTCAAGAATAGCAAGGGCAAATACTAATACCAGATTGAGGATATTTTTCCTTTATACTGAACTTGCCATGTGTTAATAGGCATCAAATAACAAAGTCGTAGAAGTCCCAGTTTTCACTAATAAAAGCATCAGATGGGATTAGCTCTGATGTTGTTTCTAAATAGTGTATCTCCTAACTGCAGGGCTAAACAAGCCTTAAGGCTGCAGTTGCACAAGATAAGAAATGCTTATAACACGCAAATTAAGTTCTATAAAATTGACTTTTTTAACAAAGCTTATGAGTAACAGTATGAAAAAGCCATAGTGGATCACACTGAACACTCATTTTCATACCGTCTCCTACAGAGGCCAAAAGCAAGTATTCAGGCAAGACTCAGAATAGGGCAACCATTAAACACCACTTCCAACAAACACTTCCTCACTTTCAAAAAAATCAGCAACTAGGGTATTGTCCTCATTTCAGCTGCGATAGTTAATTTTCTTCCTAGCAGCTGCTATGGAGCTATGTTTTGGATTTGTGCTGAAAACAGTGTTGATAACACTGAGATGTTTTGGTTATTGCTGAGCAGAGCTTGCACAGTGTCAAGGCCTTCACTGCTTCTCATCCTGCCTTGCCAGAGAGTGGGATGGGGGTGGCACAAGAAACTGGGAGAGAGCATGACCAGGACAGCTCACCCCAACTAGCAAAAGGGCTATACCATACTACAGAACAGCATGCCCAGTATAAACTGGGGGGGCTTGGTGCAGCAGGGCTGATCACAGCTTGGGTCAGTGGGTGGTGAGCAGTGGCATTGTGCACTGCATAGAGGTAGTTTAGTTTGTTTTGGGGTTTTTCCCCCGCTCTGTCTTTTCTGTTATATTCTTTTTCATATCTATTATTAATAATAATTTTTCTACTTCAGTTATTAAACTGTTCTTATCTCAACCCAGAAGTTTTACTTTGTTTTTCCATTCTCCTCCTTATCCCACTGCAGGGCCTGGGGCAGTGAGGGAGTAGCTGTGTCGTGCTTAATTCCTGGCTGCGGTTAAACCATGACAGTTACAAAACTAAGTCTTTCCACCATAAATTGTCCCAGCACCTTCTACTTGTTAGTTTTAGCAGCTAATATGTTTTAACTCCTATTTTGCTAAAAGTATGGATAAACTTACATAAAAAGTCTCCTTCAAGCATGACAGCACATTCTTGTATATAAAGTTTAAAGTTTTCAGGGCTTCTGTTAAATATCAAATACTCCTGAAAAAGTATCTGTTTCACTAACATTTTAAATTAATCAGTAACTCTCTTCTGTAAAGTACGTGTTATCTGTCTGTGATGTCTGTGCATCTCTATACAAACTTTCAGGTTCTCAACACTACAGGTTTGTAGTGCAACTTTAAAGCAGTATATTACAAAATGCTTTACTTGCTACACTACTTGTACTTTGATTTTATCAAGTGTCAGCTTTACAAGGGATACAACCTGACCACATACTTCTGAGTACAGTCACACCAACAAAAAAGTTCATCTACCAGTTGCTCCTGAGGTTCCTGGGAGAAACATCAGTAAAGGCACCAATTACCTGCATTAGTTTTCTTGAGAGCTCATTAGTGAGAAATTCCTCTTCCTTTTCATAGTTTACTGCAAGCGTTTCCTTTTCTTTCTGAAGAGCTTGAATCTTCTTAAACAGAGTATTACTGATGAATTCCTCTTCCTGCTCTGCCCTTGCTTGCTGTGAAGTAAAGATATAGTTTTAAGAAAAAAGGTAGCAAGTTTCCACATTAAAATCTGCAATTATTCAATTTCCCTTTAAATGCCCTCCCCTTCTTTTTTCATGACCATCCTTCTAAAGAACAGTAGGCTAGATCTAAGTGCTGTTACCATCCCCTTTTCTAACATTATAACCTTTTTCTTCCTTTTTTTATGCTCCATCTTTCAACTTTGGAAACTACAGTAGTGCTTTGCAGCAGCCTCATGCCAACTAAATGCATGGGATCAGCCCTATGGATTCAGAGATACCTGCTTTTATCTACTCACTTCCTAAAAAGAAACTCCTTGCAATATTCTCTGTTAGAAGCTGATGTACAGCTCTGAGATTGCTGCATTCAGGATTGTGCCTTTTTCCCCCCCACACTCCTTAGACTGCAGCCCTGCTTTCTAGGGGTCAAATACTGTGTTCATTTTTTTTCACCCAGATATGCCTTGCTTATGTGCTGCTGCAGGCAGCACAGCTCATCTCACAAGGATTCCCACCCATCCATTAGCCCAGGAAAAACATACTGCTGCTTCTCAGAACTGTTAGTTCCCTACATATTACATAAACCTTAAAAGACACCACGTGGTAGCTTTACCCCGAGGATTTCCTAACTTCACCAGAGGAGAGCTACTCTGGAAATTTTCCCTGTGAAGAATCACTTGAGATGACAATTTCCATTTCAGCTCTCCTCCACCACCTAGGCACTGCTCCTCAGAAAGCCAGCCTGTGAGCTCAAGCCCTCACATTCCCAACAGTTCAGATGTTTGTATCCTTTTTTTTTAATGTACATATTAGAAACTTGATACATGGAACACAGAAGTTATCTTTTGGAAGCCTGCTCTAAAAGGCCACAACATGTATTTCCTACAGGCAAGTGAGAAACCACAGTTACAAACTGGTAGAGCAAGCTTTTAATTCCACAGTCGAAACAGTGTCCAGAGCAACAGAACGACAGAAACACAGAATTCCCAAATGATGACCCTTAACAAATGAGACCATGTAGTGGTAAGGAGTGTTTTCAGCCCTGCATTAAAATCCACATCACTTGAACCGCAGACTTATAATTTGTCTTGATTCTAATAAAATGATACCAGCTTAGAGCTTACAATGTAAAGATTCAGTAAAATTTGATAGAAGAGAATTAAAGAACTGAAACAGAAGCATAACTACAGTTTTGCTGAAAGCTTAACTTCGATAACCCTCTGCCCAAAGCATCTCTTTATACATACTGTACATGGGAAAATGGGACTTACAATTATGTCAGTGATCTTTTAACTCAAACGACATATTCCCTAGTAGACTGAGAAACAATTACCTAAATGGAGACACCTCCTATGTCTGCAAGAAAAGTTACTTAAGAACATGTCTTAAAATTTGGTGAAACAATGGATAATTGCAAATTTTCCTCATGATATCACCAGTATCATAAACTCTCAAGCAGTGGTTTGGAAACTTCTCAGTTGAGTTCTCCTTCCATCAAGTCCTCCTCTTCACATCTTTATCTCCTGCTCTGGCAGATGGGTTGGACTAGATGATCTTTTAAGGTCCCTTCCAACCCTTAGGATTCTGTGATTCTTGTGCCTTTTCCCATCTCAACTGCTTTCTTTTCTTTGCCATTTCCTACTGTCTATCTGCCATCAGCTCCTCTCTCTCTGTCACTAGCAAAGCTGGCACAAATCCAACCTGAAAAATGAGAAAGGAAAAAACAAAAAGAAAAGAAGCCAGAGAAGATCCTGGCACAGTTTATCATCTCAGAAGCTCAGGTCCTACACACCACCACCTCTCTAATGTTTGTGCATTTCAGTGGCAGACAATCACTACTCCAGCATGTTCAGCATTGGTATTCTGGCTCGTCGCATCCAGATAACAGAGTTGTCCAAGAGCTCTGAAGAAGTGCTAAATTGTCAGCTCACATCTCAAGAGGATTAAATAAAACTCAAGGAATCTAACTGATCTCAATAACATCATCTATCAGTTTCTAAATGTGCCTTTACTTAGAGCTACTACTGATGTCCGTGAAAACATTTTGTAACTAAGTAAACAAGTCAAATTGCAAAGGTTCATTGTCTTCAAATTGTTAAAATTCATGCATGCTGTTCCAAAATCAACTCTCTCACTGCCCTCACTACATAGTATTTCTACTGGTGTCTGCTTTTCAGCAGTTCAGACAATAACACAGACCAAGCTTACCTAAATGAGAAAGCATTTGGTTCTAAAGAAGAGAAGAATCGGTGCTTCTACTTTGTTGTCCATGTCTAACTGGCACAGATTCGTTCTCCTCGTGATTTGCACCAGTCAAAAGCTCTAAAATCACATTATTACAGCACTGAGCCTGTGTAACACTTTGTAGACAGATCCTGGTGTTACATTAATGATGGCTGCTCAGGCGAACGCGAAGATGGGCTGCCAAGATCCCAGCCCACTCCCTGTCAAACAGCAATGCCCCCCCTTTGTGCTCGCATGGGTGCTCGTGTGGCCAGGCAGAAGGCCAGCAGAAGCAGTAGGAAACATCCAAAAACTAATCCTTTCCCCTCCTCCTCCCATTTTTCTTTCCTGTATCCGTTTCCTAAACTGACGTACCACACAGGCAGTGTGCTGGCACGTGGAAATGAAGCATGAACAGCTTCAATTTAGACCTGTTTAAACTGCTCTGCAACAACTCCTTCTGCCTACACCATGCAGGACACTGGCTGGCATTCAGCTGGCTCCAAGGAAAGGCTGAGTATGATTATATCTGCCTTCAATACACAAAGACTGTATTTCTCAACTGAATAAACAAAAGGAATCCTATAAATCTAAGCATGAACTGTAAATTCCAGATATCCACACATCATATTTAGTACAATGAGTGTCCACTCAAATTACCAAAGGGTAAGCAATTTCAACACAAACTTTTCCATCAAAAAACACTGTACAGTTATTAAGATTCGATACAAAAGCACATGAAGCATTACCTTATTTCTCCTAAATCCACTTAAATTCATTATGAAACTTTCCCTTCATCTTGTTACTCATTACTTGGAGAGAGTTCAATTATCTTAAGTAATAAAATTGTTCGCATTAACTTTAATATTGCCTAAAATCTTGAAATGTTACTCATTTAGCCCACCATCAAAGTGATGTTGTAAAACAGTCATTAAAAAAAAAAAATCTGGTTTTAATACTATTTCCTGCATAGAATCCACCACTGCAATATTTTTCTGGATCCAAATATGTTGTGTTTCCATATGGATAATGCATCTTTTTATTAACTATCTGCATATGAAAAGAAGCATGATATGATTAGTAAAAAAAAAGAGAAGCAGAACATGGAAATCTGAGACAGGAGATCTACAGAGTTCTTGGCTTTTCTCTGTTATCCAAATCACATTCAACATCCAAACCCACTAACAGCAATTCACTCTGTTTTGTGTATCACTTAACAAAATAATTTGCTAAAGCACTGAATGATACAAAACTGTAACACCTGATCAGTCAGTCTCTGGAAACCTGAAACACACAATCTATTTCCACCACAGATTTTCTGCATAACCAGTTTCCTGTGTCTCAAATCTCCATGTATAGCTGACTCAGATCATTTCATGGATGCACCCACTAAGGAAAAATCTGTAATTATTGTGGTCAAGCCCCAAAAATGGTAAAGATTATCATGTTACTTTGTAAGAAGCTGAGAATGAGAAGGAGAACAACACCTCATGCACATAAAACACACTCTTATATTTTTCTAGGGAGAAAAATGCTGATATTTCTAGTGCAGCAGCATGTGAAATCCTGATCACTAATGGAGTTGATATATGAAGTGTTGCAAAAACCTGGCCTTGTGAGCTTACAATCCAACAAGCTAATTTAAAAAGAATGAAGAAAGATTTTTCCTAAACTCTATCTAGTAATTGGGTATCATATTAGGAAGTGAATTGCATTAGAAGTTCTTTTTTCCACATGCTGCATATACCAGCATAAACTGTGAGAAGTTTATCGTTAAAATCTTTACAGGAAGAAGAACTGAGTGCAGAAAATCCACTATTAGCAGATCAAGTTCACACCGCTAGATTTCCCTCTGGCCTCTTGCTTCTAGTACAACTTCTTCTTACTTCTGGGATGCTCTCTTTCTGTGTCACTGGACCATACCTTAACCACATTGCTTTAGTGACACTATTTCATGAAGCAGCAAAATCTACTACTTAACCATGAAGCATCAGCTTGAACACAGTCCAAGTTTAAAAGGTTTTTTCTTTTAAAACACAGCTCTCTACACTTCCTTCTCCTCCCCAGTTAGTTCTTCTAAAAGCTTCACAAAGCCTCCTGATACTGCACAGCAAGCAGGTTCAACAATCACAATTAATACCTACTCCTTAGTATCAGTACAACGTTTTCAGTGATCTGACAGGAACAAGTTCTCCCATTTTAGCTTCAGCTCTCACTTCAGACACTATTTCAGTAGCATTTCACAAAATGCTCCAGTCACCTACACTTGACCACCTGAAAGACAGGTGCCAAGATCGCCTGGCTTGCATGGTGACAAAACATCATCCATCTCCAGTAGCACCTAGTGCAGAGGTGACACTCAGTTTTAGAGGATCTTGGTGGAAATAGCCTACCAAAAGCACTATTTTTATCTAATCTACGCTTGAAGTTCCCTCGTCTTTAAGGAAAGAGCCACCACGACCTCTTCACCATTCATCCGTTTTATGGTACACTTTTTATTGACAGGACCTATGGACAATACAAGCCTGCAGATGGAGCTGAAGAGCAGTTTGAGCTGGTTGCTGTACACAAGAAATTCAATCTTTGCTACTGAATATAGACTGAAAGGTTGGGGCAGCTTTGGGAAGAGATTATGTCAGTTGCTGCACATGTTGTGCTGAACTAAAGCAGTCACTTCAGAAAGCAGACTTTAAAAAGGTCCTACTAAAAAAATATGATGAGGTAAAAAGGATGTAAAGTGCAGAAATTCACAGTGAGATGGTTTTTAGAATATGCACTTCTTGCAGAAAATAAAATCTAAGTTTCCTAGTTCTCCTGAAGTACACACTCCTCCTCTAGCAGTACTAACTCAAGTTACTCCTCCGGCAATACTCCCTGGTACCAGTTTGGAAAGGTATGGATACTGGTCTACAAATGCAATAAATATTCCAGTGAGCTGATGCTATTCCCTTTCAGGAGGAACTTTTGCAGCTCTTTACACCTCTCTCCTCTTTTACACCGCAGGTTGGAACTATTTTTTTCCTGCAGACCTCCCAGCCTTACCTGATGCGAGCCTACTGCATGCAGTGACCCTTTCAGATAAAGAGAAAACAACGAACGGCTCACACCACTGCCCGGCAGCACACTTTTATCTATAAGGGCTGAAGGATCAGGAAGTTCCACCAACATCCCAACATGACGTGTGCACAGCTTTCTCCGTAAGTACAGGTACTTTCTTCAGTTGGGTGGCCTGTCTTCAGAGTGAACGCCCTTGTGGTTAAAGTGGTGAGCTGGAACTCAAGTTCTGGGTTCAATTTGTAGTGTGATTTCCTGTTTAACCTGTGACAACCCCCAGGGTCACTTCCTCAGTTCTGACATAAAGGTACTTTTTTCTGTATCACTTTTTTTTCTCCTTTTCCTTTCTTTATGATGGATTTTCAGGAGTAACTGAGCTACACAAACAGAACTGTGCATTTTTATCTTAGGGTATACAGTATCTCCTAGAAGCCCCAGACTTTTGAAACAAGCAATACTCCTCTGGTATGTTTCCTTCAGAACCCCGAACTGTTAGGCTTTAAAAAAAAACCCAAATAAAAAACACAAACCTGAAGAGGAAAGAGGATTAAATTTGCTTAAAAAACAAAACAAAAGCACAAAAAACCGTAACAAGCTTATCATACGTTACTTTCAAAACACTGTAACAGAGGAAAAAAATTTCAGTATTGAACCTCAGTTTGATAACTTCAACTACTCTAAATGTTACCTATCACGTAATATTAAAGTCACATGCTTAACTACCTCAAAACACAGTTTCTATGACATTCCAGCTAATCAGTAGATCAGTTCTGCTGTAAGGGGGAAGGGGGGAAAGGGGTATCTGGGTTTTACAATAAAAAAAGGAATACGTGTATAATAAGCAATTCTTTAAAGTGCTAAAACACAGTTCCTTTTAATCTCCATTTACAGTTGGAAATTCTCTCCTTTCATCCTCCCATGCCCTTGTTTTTAAAACGTCGATTAGATTTTGTCTGGACACCTCAAAATGCTTGTATCACAGCACTCCTCCTGCTAACTCCAGTCACACAAAGTTTTTCCCTCAGTACCTACCAAGTGATCCAGCACACTGCCCTGTGAACCTGCCATGCCTGCAGGTTGACCAGAGAAATAAGCTGAGTTAAATGCCACGAGACAGATCTTTTTCTCTCAAGCCAGTTTTAACCATGACAAAATGCTTTTAGCTTAACATCAGTCATGCAGCCTTATGAGACCTTCTATCAAAAATTCAGTTACCTTCACGACATGAGTGCATATATTTTGTGGTTTGGAGGGCCACACAAGGAACAGCACGTCCAAAGACTCCTCAAAATTGACCAGCTTCCTAAACACAAAGCTGCAGTAATATTTGTACATGCTACATCATGTCTTTACGGCGTCAGCAATGATGCAAATGGTTTGATGAGATGCAATTCCATTCTACTTCAGATCTGTAAATACTTAGTTTCCCTCTCTGCATTTTGAAGCTGACCCGCAAGAGTTTTGCGCAACCAAAATAAAGTGGGGAAAATGAAATAAACTAGTTATGAAAACAGGCTCATTTTGCAAACATAAATACTTATAAAATTAATGCATTTAGTTCATTACAAACAAGTTATAATGAGCTCTGTATGAAATTCGTAATTAATACAACCAATTCCTGAATATACTTAAATAATTTTTAAAATCATTCAAACGCCTTTCCTCGAAACAGATGAATCAGATCAAACTTTCTTCAATTGTTTTTATTGTATCAAAATACTAGCATTAAATAGTTAATACAAATGTAGCATGCAAAAAAAAGCTGCATTTTCTGTGACAAAGAAAACGTCAAGACAGGGTGTAGAAAAACATATCAAGCCTCAAATAACTTTTACTTAGCAGCTTAACCACGACCACACGCCATTATGCAAGTCTTAATGTAATTACAGACTGTACGGTAACAAAGCACCACAAGGAGAGGTAGCAAGGCAAATACTAAACATTTCCTATTTTGAGCATTCAATGTTACAGCCTTAATAATCTGACTATTCATTAGATACGTACTTTATAGCATTTAATTTTCAGTCACTTAAACATCATTATGTAGAACAAGCTCCCAGACGGTTATCAGGGCTGAAGTCTCTACTTCAGTACACAAGAGCTGTAACCTGAGCTAACAGAAGTTACAGGCCAAGGCAGGAATGACCTAGCAGGAAAATTAAATCTAGCCCTCAGACCTTTCCAAATGGCTGTATTTCATGAGGCCATTTCTCCATTTCATCACTGTACATGCACACCAACTATACATTTCCTGCACCTCTTGCATTTTCAATAGCAACAACTTTTCATTGCAGGTGTAAAATGGGCATGGCACACGCAAGCAACAAGCCCAGCTCCTCTAAGTCCTCCAGCTCACTGTGCATACGCAAAAGATTTCTTCCAAATACACCTTAAGTGTTCCTGGGAAGGACCATAACAACCACACGTACAAAAACACAGACAGGAAGGCAGTAAGAATGGGGCCATATTATACAGCTGCCCTCTCACCTCAAGCAAAGGCAAGCAACCATCCCAAGCACAAAGGTTAGACAACCCTGCTCCAGCAGGAGACACACACACATGCTTTGCTAGGGTCTTCCCCCTTTAGTTTTTACTTGACTGAAGATTTACTTTGCCAAAGACAGCCAACACAGAAAACAAACCTACGCTGTCATATCAAACACTGAAACTTTGAAATACCTCTCTATTATTAATCCTTTTCTGATGATTACTTGAAAGAAGTTTTTGCTTTACTCTGTCTGCCAGTCAAGTTGCTGTTTTACTGGTGAATTTTTTGTACTGTAAATAGTTTGCTAGTTAATCAATAAGTATAAAACAAATAGAATACAGAAGCATGTGGAACAGGTTTTGCTTTTGTTCACTTTCAATATAAAAGCTGCTGAAAAAATAAGGATGCGCATATACACATCACTACATTTGCATTTTCACATTGTTCGCTTGAATTTTTGAATGCACAGGTTTCTGGACATGAAAGATAGAAAAAAAAAAAAGAGATCAAATTGCTTATAGCTTCATTGTAGCACATACTATTTTGTTGTTGGGTTTGTTTGTTTAAAACTTATTTTCCCTAGCCTGCATGACCATTTGAGATACTATCTTTTTGAAGTGCCATGTTTATTCCTTGACTTACATCTAAAATGCTCAAGTTTTACAATCTGCTTGTGTCACACTACTTAGATCGGCTTAAACCTCAGCAACGCCACCACTCAGTACTAGAACCTACAAGAAAAGTAGTACTGCACCAAATCAGTCCGAAGTGTTCTGTAATACCAGATGTCTAATGCATAAACACTTCTTAGGCCAACATAGTTTAAATACTTTGCCTCCTTTCCACCCACTGATAAATCACCATTTATCTTTGATGCACCCACATATTAACTGGTCCACTTTGCTGGACTGATCAATTAGCACAGTCAATATCACACACCCTCAAAGTTTCTGAGCAAGAAAAGAAAAAAGATTTAGTGGAAGAATAGATTATTAGGTAACTAATTTGCTACAAAGCTTCTGGTCAGAGGTACGTATGCTGGTGCTAACAGGCACTGGGCTGCGTTTAAAAATAACGAACTCCTGCCCAAAACGCAACTGCAGCAAACTATTGTTAAAAGTAGCTTTGCCACCTCAACTGTTTCTCTATTCAAAGACAAAAGAAGCCAAAAGCAGGGAGCAGAGATTTAATAGTCAACTCCCCAAATAATGGGGGATTCATGTAAATCTCGCTTCATGTAACTCAGGTAAATCTTGGCAGGCATGCAAATAGGAAACACATTTTTTCTTTATCAGAATATATAATAATTGTTATACTCAGCTTGTCCGTGACCACTGCTGCAAGACATCCCCCAAGCAGCATCACCAGCATGCCAAAGGTATCAGCAACACTCTCTGTTCCCAGGCAGAAGATCTCAAGATTACTTGCTTCTAGACTGGGCCATGAACTCAAATGGCCTGCATACTCATTATCCTTCCCTTCTAGATCCAAACAGCCTTCAGCACTTGCAGATCTCTCTTTCAGGTGTGTATAACGTGCAGTATATCTCCACTGATCAACCTGCCTTCCTTTACATTTATTAAAATTAGGCAATAAGGTTACCATATCAAAGTTTGGGGTTTCCAAACTGCAGCACGAGACTTTACTCACTTCCTTTAACAACTTCTTTTTTAGTTGGGTTTCTGTTTGTTTTAAATGACCAGTTTAAATACAACTTAGCTAATCACTAGGGATGGCAACATTTGTCTTCACATTAGCAAAGCGTCCCTAGTCACTCAACATAACTAACCTCTTAAGATCACTCCTTTTAAAATCTCCCCTAATTTCCTCTTACACACATTGGCTTTATAGAGAAGCCCTTTCCCAGTGATCCACTAGTACTGGAGACCAAGCTTATCACTGATTACAATCACACTTTGTTCCAAACCAACACATTCACAAAGCAAACAGCACTGTCAAGACACATTAGGTCTAACTCCATCACAACAACCAAATGTTTCTACTCATCCTTCCTAGGAGTCTGTGAGAGCAGCAATATTTTGTTTTTTCCTCTCTGCAGCTTGGACACCTTACAGCACACACCACAGTATTCTAAAGAGCTCTCTCTTTTCAGGCTTTCAAGACAAGGGACAAGTCTATCAATTTAGTGTACGAAAATATGAAGAGGAATATGAATAAACACATCCTTTGCTCTGTACTCTCCATCTCCAACCTCCAAAAACAGATGTTTGCAGGACGTGAGGGGAAATATCAGCATCCTTGAATATTCACCTCATTCAGAACTGGAGAAATAGGTCTAACGGAAATTTGTAGGAAGTGCCTACTGACCATTCCACCCACAGATCAAGAACTTCCAGTGACATGTCCCCATCTTCAGGGAAAAAGGAAGGTTTTTTTTTGAGATCTATATCTCAGGCTCAATTTATTCGCGAGAAAAAGACTGAGGAGGTGTCTCTCCTCTTGACCCAGCCAGGATTTCAGGGTCTGTGAGGACAGGGGTTTTGTCTAATGAATCAATTCCTGGCAAAACTAACCAGGACACAATTTCTGCTTAAACAGATGAGAAAAACATATACTGTTTAAAGCTCTTGGAAAAATGGTCATTAAAATACCCCTACATTCTGCAAAAATCATAGCAACTGTTTTTGCAGTGAAAGTGAAAGGAAACAAAGTGGAAAACCCACCACCAAATAAAACCCCAAAAAGCCTTCCAACATCCTCTGTTCAAAGTAGAAATTAATCTGTAAGACACAGAAAGAAGCTTAACTTCATATTACAGCCCATTAAACATTGTTGGTTATCATGCCTGAGTTTTTAAGTTACATTTATACTTCTACTAAGGACCAAAGCATATCAGTGTGGGAATTATTTATATATAATTTACATATTTTAAAAAATTTATATAATCATTTATATATGTATTTAAATATGTGGTAAGGGAGGTTTTTCTCCCTCTCTGCCCTGGTGAGGCCTCATCTGGAGTACTGTGTCTAGTTCTGGGCTCCTCAGTTCAACAGGGACAGAGAACTTCTAGAGTCCAACACAGGGTCACCAAGATAATCAGGGGACTGGAACATCTTTCATACGAGGAAAGGCTGCAGGAACTGGAGCTGTTTAATCTAGAAAAGAGAAGACTGAGGGAGCATCTAATTACAAATTACTTACAAATACCTAAATGGTGGGTGTCAGGAGGCTGGGACATCCCTTTTTTTCTATTGTATCTAACGACAGGACAAGGGATAATGGGATGAAGCTGGAACACAAAAAGTTCCATTTAAATGTAAGAAAAACCTACTGTGCGGGTGACGGAGCAATGGCACAGGCTGCCCAGAGGGGTTGTGGAGTCTCCTTCCTTGGAGGTCTTCAAGACCCACCTGCACATATTCCTATGCAACCTGATCTAGGTTGACCTGCTTCTGCAGTGGGGTTGGAGACTAGATGATCTCTAAAGGTCCTTTCCAACCCTACCATTCTATGATTCTACAATCTATGGTAGGAGTTTTACATATAACTAGCATGAACAACAATAAAGGAGCTTAAAAAAAAACCCCTTCACTTTGCAGTAATAAGCAGAAACATCACATTTTTAGGCAGTTTAAAGAATGAAAACACCTGAAGAAACTGTACAGATAACTGAAACACTACTAGGCTGTTTCAATCTACAGTAGAGATGAAAAGCTAGTCATCTACCTCACTAAGACTATCCCAAACTGAAAAACAGATTGTGTGTAGTATTAATGCACGAAAGATTACATTTCCAAATCAAATTCAGAGTTGAGAGGGGGAAAAAAGGCCATATCTTGAAAGTCATCCCATCAGTTAAGAGTATCAGTTGATAAGCTGGGAGAACACCTTCTTTCCCAGTGACAAAATTGCTGCAATGAAAGGCATAAAGGGACAGAGGACTCTCAGGAGCTGAAAGGACTGCCCCCATAGGCAACAATTAGCCTACAATGTCTGTATTTTAACTGAAAACTTGAAAAAATGCTTCAATGGTTTCTGTAAGTATTTTGGTTTAGGTTACATGAGGGAGTTTCTGCACTCCAGAGATAGATGTGAAACCTGCATATGTGTAATTTGTACTTTAGAGTTTTCTACCTAAGAAACTTGTAATTTTGCTATAGAACAGTCCACCTCAAAAGTCTTGCCTTCATTTTTACTTCATTCTTTCATCTTGTACATTGAAATGGGACAATAGCAGTCCACCTAATGAAAGCTCTTCAGCCAGACAGAAGGACTTGACTGAAGAAGCAGAACTTGAGATTTTTCCTTCTGGACGTTCCCAGGCTGCTGCACTGAAAGGAAGACAACAGAGGAATGTTTTCCGTTACAGACCCACAGAAACTCACTTTATGTTGTACTTTTTGCCTCTCCTCTACAGCATGTCTTTGTCTCTTCCTTTCATTCTGTTTAGATCCTAAATCCTGTGCATAATTCAATTTGTACATTCTGTCCCTATTCTTCTCCTTCAGTTTTGGTTTGGTTTTTTTTTTTTTTTATTATTATTCCTTAAGAGAATGAGAGAAAGGATTCACCTCTTGCTCTGCTGCTAAATGCAGCAACTTCTTCCTATCCTCCAGGCCAAAAAAGAGCAGCAAAGCAACTGTTTCATTCACTTTTACCAGGCTAACCTGAAATACATCAGATGTTTACTGATGTCAATTTTCTCTCCATTGGAGGAAAGCATCATCTTGTTTCTTCATTCCAATCACATTTCAAGATCTGTTTATAAGATCCTCCTGCAGATTTCCCCAGAAGTCCAGTTGCCTGACAACTGAAGTTAGTATCAGCAGTAGGAGGAAACAAGCAACGAGGACAAGTAAACAGAATTAATAAGTGCAAAAAAACCCAACCCCAGATCGTACATCTACTCTTGAAAAAAAATAGAAAAATATTTTTTAAATCACTTTCCCTTATCCTTTGAAATCATCATTAAAATTCAAACTTCATTATAATCAAACCCACAAATAAAATGAAGTACAGGACTTCTAAGTTTTGAATTTGTTCAGAAATCTTGTTTATACTAGCTTTCCAATACTGGGATTAGCAACAGTGCTAGAACTTATAAAAACCCTAACATTGTACTCTACCATCTAAACCAGCAGATGTGAACAACGCAACAATCTTGCTGTTGGGATCACTCACTTGGATGAGCAACACGTACTGTACTAGGGAGGGGAAAAATAAAATCTATTAAAAATCTCCAGCAGATATAGAGCAGCAGTATGCAGGAATATTTTTTTTTCCCTTCAATGAAAGCAAACCTGTTATGTGCACAATGCAGAAAAAACTAAAACAACTCTCTCCTTCAAAATATGTTTAAGTCACTGAAGACACACTAAGAAAGAATGGCCATTGGTCTCAGTATATGTTCAAACCTGACATTAAGCAGTGTTCTTAAAATAAAAGCCGACGACAAACCCATTCTGACATATAATTCAAGATACAACCTCAACGAGGAAGTTCACTTAAGAGGAAAGCAAAATGACTATTTATGCAGCATATCATACCCACAGAAACACCAGGAACTTTGCATTATTAAAAATTCACAAATGTACTCTAAAATCACAGTTCTTATTACACTCTCATACCTAAAGTAATTGAGAGCAATATCCTGGTATTCCTATGGACTGAAGACATGCCACCATTAAACAACACAGGAACATTAATAAAGTAACAGAAAAAAAAAGTAGAGCAGTTGTGTAATATTTAAAGGCAAGCAAGACAGAGATGGTTATCAGGGTTTGGTATCAACACTATGTCAACATTGGAAAAAAATTAATTTACTGTATAAAGGACAAACATAAAAATGGCCATTCCGTGTGGTTTTACAGAGAACAAGTTGTGGCAGATAAGCATAGAATCATCTTTCAGCCAGAGACTATTTGTAATAAAGATAACCACAAAGGTGTGGAATGTGTATATGGCATCCATATGACTTCTTAAGTAATACATCAGACGTTATTTAAAAACAGCTATAATCAACATATACAGCAGCATTCCCAAAATGGCTTACTGAAATTAAAAATACTCTTTGATAGAAAGTGTTACTGAAAATTTCACACAAACATGTACTAAGCATGTACCGTACATTATTCTTCAGTGTATGTATTCTTCTTACCTTACGATAAACTCTGGGAGTCTGAGATGAGCAAGACCGTAAAAAGACAACCATACAGACCAGATACCTTCACGTCTTGTTTCATTTGAAATAATTTAAAACAAATTAAGTGCAGTCAAAGCTGCACTTCTGAAAACAAAAAAGACGAACTCCACAACCAGCATTCATGATACTGGGGATGGACACGTATAGAAGGAACAAAAACCACTTCTGTATTAGCTCCACGTGTGATGCTGTGACACAAGCTGGTACCCCAAGGTCCAGAGAGACAGCCCACCTTCACTTCTAAACATAGCATTCATGATACTGGTATGGAGAGAAGTCCAAGACAGAGAAACCTAAGGGGCTGGTACCACTCTGCAAGGAAAATCAGAGGGATTACAGAAGACAGCCTCAAAAAGCCACCAGAAAAGGGGAAGATATCTTTCTCGGAGACTATAGCTCCACAATTATTAGCACCAAATCAAGTGCTTCTGGACAACCCAGCAGTACAGATCAGACCTGGAAGAGGCACAGGCATGCTACTTGATTTCTGCCAAAACAGCCAGAGCACACAAGAGTAAGCTCATGGAAGAAACTGACAATACAGGATGAACACAAATAAATAAATGAGTCCGTCAGTTCCAAAATAAGTTATCAAAAACATTTGTGCAAATTTTAAGGAGGAAAGAGTGTGCAGACTAGATCTGTGTATCATCTAAACGTAGCATTTTTTGAGCTAGAACATTTTTCCAGCATCTTAGAGCCTGACAGCAGCAACCAACAGCTCAGACTTGACAAAGCAGATGGGGAGAACCAAAGGCAGGACATCAGAATCTTTCCAAGCACAATGGTTTTTCACCTCTGTGAGTCTTGAAATTAACACTGGATACACCCCCAGCCCTCCCAAAGACACATTTCAGTATGAGTTATGAGATCCAACGCAAGAACAACTCAGGAAAAACATGAGGATGTGACACAAATCAAAGCAGATGACTTAATAACTCTCTGAAACCTCCAACTCCCTGAAAGTACACACATTCCTCTTTATTAACGATTGGAATCAAGTTCAGAAACATCACAACTTTTTCCTGTGGGTTTTTGGCTGGTTTTTAACCAGCATTAAAAACAGCCTACAACACAGACGAACGGTAACGTGCATAACCACCACATCAACACTGTTTTTCCCTGGGAACTCAATGTGCTAGTGGTTGGGCATGACTACCAAATGGAAGCAGACAATAACACACTTCTCTACTATTAGTTTGCCAGCGGTGCAGCAAGGAGCACTGCTTTTAGCATACTCACCTAAGGGCCAAGGCAGTTAACACTAAAGTGCACGATTACGCCTCCTTTTTCCTTTATAGACTTTTTGTAGGAGCTCAACAGAAACTTCTTCAGAACCCGAGGCAAATGTAAAACTGGAGTGCAAGACACTCATTTCCTATGTCTCTGCTCTTCCTGAAAAATTTTGGAAGGAGTTTCATTGTGCATTAATTTGTTAATCTTAGCAACAATGTTGTCTTTACTGTAACAAGTGGGTGAGCAAAGAATTTCTAAAATAAGTTCTTTTTGAGATTTTTTTTTTCCCCCCCAGTCTGGCTACAAACTAGAGTTACAAGTGACCCAGCTGGATACAAAAGCCCTGAAGTTTCTTTCACCTACAGAAGGCAACACAAAACTGCAAAGTTGGCCTCTCTCACACAAGCAAGATCAACTTTATTTTAAAGAGGGTATAACACTTACAGATACCTCTTTTAAGATATTAATCTCTTGCTTTCTTGGTTTGCTTTTTACTTTTAGCTGCTAATTGATTTCTTTCATTCATCCCCATGCCCTTAAGTGAGGGCCCTTCAGAAGTCTGTATTTCAATACAGTTAAGATTACCCTGCCCTTTCTTCTACTATTAATAGGCATATTCTGTACTGAAAGAGGTGTACTGCTTTGAAATTCTGGTGCAAACTTCAGGGAAGAAAAAGAGCTGTTAAAAAGCATTTTTTAAATGCTAAAATCATATTTATTTCCAGCACCTAAAGCTGATTGTTTATTGAG
The DNA here is from genome assembly GCA_013401255.1 of Urocolius indicus. Classification (NCBI taxonomy): domain Eukaryota; kingdom Metazoa; phylum Chordata; class Aves; order Coliiformes; family Coliidae; genus Urocolius; species Urocolius indicus. The sequence continues at coordinate 226,756 of WBNH01006361.1, forward strand.
ACAGCTGTAACAAGTCCACAATACCACACAGGATTTTTTCCAATCTGCAGGTCCCAGAAAGACTCTTTATTTTCAGGAGATGGCTGTTACTGAAAGTAACAAATTTCTTCAGGATTTGTGAGCAGCGGTGAAGAAATAGGAGCCGAGTAAGGTTTTTTCTTCCTTTATCTCTACCAACTGGTGGGAAGCTGTTCACATAGCTCTGCAGCAACACAGAGGAGACTGAGAAGACAGAAGATGCAACTGCCCTCTGCCAGAGCTCAGGCAATAAAAACAGTCAAGGTGAGCACCAAGGTGCAGAGGCTCAGGTTTAACTACAGAGACAAGGGTAGCAGAGGTCGCACAGTAAAACCCTGTCAGCCATGAGCTATGAGAGCATCCAGCAGTCCCATATCCCCATTCCCCTACAGCCAGTGCTGTAGCAGTCTTTACCAGACACCGATAATTCCTGGCAAGTCCACACAAAAAAGAGCATCCCAGTGTTACTGTCCCAGGACGGTTACTTATGTCATTAGCATTTTGGATTGCGCTGTCCCATTTGAATTGATGATCCTGCTGGGCATCCACACAGCACCACAAATTCATATTTCTAGGATAATTCCCTTCCCCACAGTGCAAAATTGCTGGAAGAAAAAACACTGAAAAGCTGTCTTGTAAAAATCTATCCTACAACACACTAAAACTGCTACATTAAGAATACTGGAGTAGGGACATTTTAAAACAGAAATTTCTCAAATACATTAAGTTCACCACAGTTAAAAAAATTAAATACATAAGAGAATAACGCTTATTCTACTTTAATTTTCTAACACTACAGGAGACGCCTGATTAGGTAAATTTACATGAGTTAAATTACTGAATAATATCCAGGAGTAAGCATGTATCTACCTGTAGCAATCAGGGACTAAAACTCTTTGTTATTAAAAGCATTCTGCTTGTATGAGCCATGAGAGTTAAAAACAGTAACAAAGAAAACCAAAATGCTTCAGTATCAGTTAAAGGACACGTGGCTTTCCCTGAAATAGGATGACTTTGTTACATCAAACTCTGAAAAGTAGGAAAAAAAAAAAAAAGAAGTCCAAGTTCTATCAACTGCAAAAGAAACTCAGTACATCTCAAGTACACAGCATCTCAGACTGTCAGGTGTGTTTTTCCCAACCCAGGCACCATCCATTCCACTTCCTAAAAAAGACCTGGCAGAAACATACCATGAGATCGGACAAGTAAAGACTGCAAAATACATAACAACGAATTCTCAGCAAATGGGTCAAGAGATCTTAGCTACTTCTTCTTTATACTTGATCTGAAACTTTGCATCTTATAATGCTCTTACACTGCTAGATGGCACTTGAAATATACCTTTCTCCCCACTTTGCTCCTTCCCTCACAGTTTGGTACCAACATAGCAAGTGGGATAAAGTTATCCCATGTATTTACTTAATTTCTCAGTCTTCCAGATCAGCACCACCACCATTTCATTTGCATTTCAGGCTACTGGAACGAGTAGAGTTTGCATGTCCTTTTTAGAGGTACACTTAGTCCAAACTAGTTTTACCAACTTCAGTATTAAAGCAGCATCTGTTTTCACATGTTTTAGATGACAGTTCTTATGATTTCAGCAAGCATACAAGCCTGCCATGTCAATATCTTTTCTCAGTCAATTTTCCAAGTGCAACTACCTAATGTAGGTCTTCTACACTTCATTAATGCTTATTTTCAACCCTATGACATAAGGGTTAGCTACATTAGAGAGGTAATAGGATCCTATGTGGCAAGCTATTAACCCCCAAACTCTACACATCCACACTGACACCAATGATGCTATGCACAAACACAGACACAGAGATGATGTCATATTAACACTTACACCAGCATGGACTCAAGAGGAAAGAGGAAGATTGTTTTCTACCTGGTAAACCTAAAAGGGGAAATATTCAAAACAAGTGGGCACCACAGAAAGTGAAGACGGAGCTCAAGCAAAAAGTCACGTGGTGTGAGGAGTCACCTTCACCCACAGCACACAGGTTTAATCATTTCACCTGCTATTTTGGCAACTCGTCGGTTTCATTTGCGCTTCAGAGCTCATCCTCAACACTTGATAAAAATCAAAGCCGATTCGTGACATTACAAGGTCTACAACAGGAAACTGGCACGAAACACCTGTCTGCCAGCACAGCTAATAGCTGGAGCTGGCTGGTGGAGGAGTAAGTTGCTGAAGGTTTAGAATCACAATAGAGAAAATCAGAAAACTTTCTATTTAATTACATTTACATGCAAATGGGACACATTTCAACACTTCAATAAAGTTCAACTCCAGTCACTTGTATACTAGAGCAAGACAAAAGTATTTTGACTGCAGATGTGTTTACATTACAGACTGTGTAAACCAAAGCACAAAGTCTCAGTTGCCTGGAAAAAAAAAAGTTATGTTTTGCATTCATTATTTCGCCACTTGTTGAATTAGAAGTGGTTTACTCGGTTGCACTCATAGTTTAGGATACCAAAGACAGAGTGTCTGCTAAAGATTCCAGTTTTCCAGACAGCCTACAGGTTGCTATAAGAGTGTAATGCCTTTCCTCTCTCTATCCAAGATGTCAAAAGCATACAGAGTTTTTGATTTAAGAAAAATACATCCTTTTTACAAATTAAAATCTCATGAAAATCTAAGATAACCAGCCCCTAGAGCAAGTGCCTAAAGAACCTTAATGCATACAAACATGACAAGATGTTTACAAACAATACACCTACAAGGGGTTCAGAATGATGCTTTCCTAACAGGCAAAGAGAAAATGTCTGACAAGATGTCTTAGCCCCTTTCAATGTTAGAAGGCACTCCGCTGCTACCTAATTAAGACACATTCTCTTCTCGTAAAGTATTAACAAAGCACACGTTTCCCCCAACTAGCACTACATTTGTCATCCTTGAATAAATTACTTCTGTATTGTATTTCATGCACTCTTCCGGCCCACATCCTGCTAGACACCGAATGCTTACAGCTGGGGACAGATGAGAGGTTTGCCTAGACAAGCTCCATTTCTTTGCTTGATATATTGACAGTGAAAAAACAAAAGTTATTATCAGTAAAACAGGCATTATGTTTGTAATAAAGTAACCCCCATGAAAAGTCAGATGAGAAGCGAACCAGCACATGGAGGTAGAACAGGTTTCCCTCAAGGCATCTCCATCTGCACTGGCAAGGATGAACAGGACAGCGTATACAAGTCTCAGGGTTACCTGTAATCGGTCTTTAACATGTTACCTACTTAGTTTGAATGCAGGCCACGATTGTTGCACCATCTAAAAGATAACCCTAACCCAATGAATCAGCAAAAGCCCCCCACTAACCTAAACTCACAACTCATAGAGAAGAAAACAACGTCACATTCACTGCATTTTCATTCATGCTTTACTGAGGACCGATGCCTTAACAGCATCACCTAAAATGACGTTAAACTCTAAGCTATCCTTGCAGCGCTCATAAACCAGTAGCTCTTCCTGGGACACAGCAGTGTGTGATACGTTGTTTTTAAGGGGTTCATTTTAAACAAGTTGGCAAATAAACTCTTGAAATACCGCAGCTCATGAAACACATCAAACACATCAATCACCAACACATCAAACACTTCCCCGTGACTGAGACGCTATCCCGCAACTCGCTGTCTCTGCACAGCGGCCGGCGAGGCGACGGCTGAGCAGATAATCCGTAATCTCCGCAAGATTACCTCTACTGGAAGAAAATCTCTACTTTGAGAAACTTCGGGGGACGCCCAGCACCGCCTATTCCTCTGCACGCACGGCCCTCACTGCTGCTTCACCTCGACAGCCCGCCGACCCGCCCCTTCCCGAGCCGCGGCCGCTGGGGCAGGCGGGCGGCGAGCCGGCGCGGCCACGCGGGTCCGAGGCGGCGGGGCAATCACCGCGGTCCCTCGCCGGTTTCCCTCCCGCTCCTTCAAAGCCCCCCCGGTACCCGCCGAGAGCCCGGGGACGGCGCGAAGGGCGCGGGGTGACCCCACCTGCCCCTCCGCCGCCCTCCCTTCCCGGCCGGGCCGCGGTGACAGCCGTGCCCGCCGGAGGGGAACCGCAGGCAGCTGGAGGGCGGCGGCGGGGCGGGAAGGCCGGGGCAGGGCTGAGGGGACGGCGGCGGCGGCGGCCCGGGCCCGCCCTGCACACACACACACAGCCCCGCGCCGGCGCCCGCGCGCACTCACGATGGTGACGCTGGCCTTGCGCAGGTCGCGGTTCTCCTCCTGCAGCGCCTTGCA